>OZ026547.1:2856130-2901130 GCA_964020155.1 Chondrilla cf. caribensis | reverse complement strand
AGGGACAATGTTGCAGATCCGGTCAAATTCCTTTCAAACATTGCCGTCCACCTATCAGGTCCATCCAGAACACCAGGAGCTGTCATTGTGGGAAGCTCTGGGGTTCGTATCTTCACTCCCAAGCCGATCAGTACACTTCTGTCATCTGTGGGCGGGACTAATGTGATGTTGGGTCTCATCGCCATGGCAACTACAGCGGAGTGTCTGTATGCCTCAGTAAAGGCCCTGGTGTGCACAGTTGGTGGGAACAGTGTTGCTTTGAAGGACATGGAGAAATCGGGCAGTTTCAAGGTAAGTGGCATGTCGTGTGGGAAGATCAAAGGGAAACTGTATTCAAGTACAGTTTACATACAAATGTACAATATATACTACAATTGTTCATGTGTACTGTGTATGCATGTTCAATTACCTGCACACATGTACATGCATATACACTCCCAAACTACACACATTACATTATGTATATTGTTATATAGTTCGTTATAAGAGTGCTCCACTGTATACATATGTAGTGTGTTAACACACTCTACCAGTTATATCTCTCACTCCTCCCGTTTTCTCTTCTCTCAAGATTCTCGGCATGTTTCTCCGCTCAAAGAGCTCACTCCTCAATGGGAACATTCTCCATCTTATTCTCAGCCTCGTGGGGACACTGGACAGCGAACACGAGTGCATTGAGATCCCCTACCCCCAGGCCTTCAAGGACCTGCTAGCTGGTGAGCTGAAGCCTTGAGATTCTGTCAAACATGCAGGGGAATATTACCAAATTCCCCCATCTAAGAACTACAACCTTGTTTCCCCCTTGGCATATGTCTCATATCCAGAACCTTGTGCATGTCTGTCACAAGGTTGTACAAGTTTGCATGACCCTGTATTGTAGGCGTTAGCTACAAGTTTTTACATTTGAATATAGGATTTAGACTGCGATGTTTCCAACTGTTGTTGGGAAAATCCATTTGAATTCAGGTGCATTTAGAAATCCAGTCTAGTAAAGAGAGTTCTTCACCCGGATGTTTCAACCCTGTGGGTGGTCTTAAGCTGCAGAATTTTCCCAACAACAAGTTTGTACAAGCGTGTATTATCTTTGTAGGAGGTGACTACAAGTTTGTACAAGCTTGTGTTATCTTGTAATAAGTTTGTAGAAGGTGGCTACAAGTTTGTACAAGCTTGTACAGTGGGACCCCTGTAATCCGGGGCCCCCTGAATTTAAATACGGACACCACGCTAAAACAGACACATAATCTTGGAACCAACTTTTCCTGTATTGTAATGTATGTAAAATGCCCCCTGAAAAATTACAATTACCCCCCGCATCTATAGTTCATCATGTCCATTAATTCCAATCCTAAGTACATTATCCCTGAAATAAGGACACCCCTATAATCAGGACACGAAAAGACAGACCCAAGGTGTCCTGATTACAGGGGTCGCACTGTATTATCTTGTAGTAAGGTTGTAGAAGGTGGCTACAAGTTTGTACAAGCTGGTAGTATCTTGTAGTGAGGTTGTAGAAGGTGGCTACAAGTTTGTACAAGCTTGTATTATCTTGTAGTAAGGTTGTAGAAGGTGGCTACAAGGTTGTACAAGCTTGTATTATCTTGTAGTAAGGTTGTAGAAGGTGGCTACAAGTTTGTACAAGCTGGTAGTATCTTGTAGTGAGGTTGTAGAAGGTGGCTACAAGTTTGTACAAGCTGGTAGTATCTTGTAGTGAGGTTGTAGAAGGTGGCTACAAGTTTGTACAAGCTGGTAGTATCTTGTAGTGAGGTTGTAGAAGGTGGCTACAAGTTTGTACAAGCTGGTAGTATCTTGTAGTGAGGTTGTAGAAGGTGGCTACAAGTTTGTACAAGCTTGTATTATCTTGTAGTAAGGTTGTAGAAGGTGGCTACAAGTTTGTACAAGCTTGTATAATTATCTTGTAGTGAGGTTGTAGAAGGTGGCTACAAGTTTGTACAAGCTTGTATTATCTTGTAGTGAGGTTGTAGAAGGTGGCTACAAGTTTGTACAAACTTGTATAAACATGATTGCTACCACTTTGTTTACAGTTTTTCCTTCAAATTCCTATATATGTAGGTTGTGACATGGTTGTATATTTCATGTGGACTATCTCATTGCATGTTTTTACTCTTTGTTACATGTTTAGAGATTTAAGTGTTTCCTATTAGTTACATGTTGTACAGATCTAAGTGTTTCCTGTGTGTTCTTTGTGTATGGATCTGAGTGTTTAGAGTGAAGCTTCTCAAGACATCCAGCGTTCTCTTCTGCAGCATTTCAGGGAGTTGTTGGTTGCTGGAGTGTGAGTATGTGCACATGTATCCACAAGCTGTTCATGTATGTGTGTGTCTGTATGTTTTATATACAATGTATGTATACATACAATAAATATCAAAGTACATTATTATGTGTGTATGTCTATGCACGTGTGTTATATAGTATGTATGTATAATTGTATGCAGTACATATCGAATTGCATGTGTATGTATGACATTGTATGTATGTATCATTGTATTCAGTACATTTCAAATTATATTATATATATGTATGTGTGTCTGTGTGTATCACTGACGTGTGCTACATTTTGCTTATGTACAAACAGTTTTTCCTTTGATCTACCCCTCAACCAATTCAAATACAATTATGTACGTATGTGTATATAGGTTAACACTGTAATCAGCCAATGTGCTTCAACAACAGTACGTGTATCCTGGTTGAGGGGTAGACCAAATGAAACCTGTGCATACATAAGCCATGTAGCACAGGTCAGTGATACAACACAGGCCGGTATGTGTAACTCTTATACAGTGTGTATTGAATTACAGTGAATTCTCGTTAACCTGCCACCGCTTTATTGTCCAAATCTTTGCATGTGTGCGTTTGTGTGTGTGTGTTTGTGTGTGTGTGTGTTTGTGTGTGTGTGTTTGTGTGTGTGTGTGTGTGTGTGTGTGTGTGTGTGTGTGTGTGTGTGTGTGTGTATGCATGTGTGTGTGTGCATGTGTGTGTGTGTATTGGTGTACATGTGAGTGTGCATGTGCATGTCTGTGTGTGTGCATGTGCAGTGTGTGGCGAGGTGTGTGTACGTGTGTTTGTTTGCACGCATGTTGTGTTTATGTGTAGTTCTGAATACCATACATATTGTAACATGGTTTAACTTAGTATAACATAACATATAATAACATATTATTTCACATTATGTATATCTGTGATGTTTTACCTGCTTCAGACTTTGGCAGAACATGGTGAACACTCTTCCCGAGAAATCCAAGAAAGGATTTCACAAGAACTGTTATCCTGTCTACTCCCTGGAGCCGGAGACTCCAGTGGTGGAGGAACTTGTTAGCAAACGACAGTGTCAGAGGTCAGTCTTCTCTATTGTCGGAGGAGGCTCAAGCCATTCAGGCCATTTTTCTTGAATAAATTCATGTTAATTTGGAAATGTGTATATTGTATTTTATACAAAGCTAGAATGAAACACAATATATGTATGATGGAGAATCATCAAGACAAAAGCCTACAAGGGATCCTCCAAATTGCCTTTTGTCCTGTATTGATTTTTCTTCTTATCTGGAGTTTGTATCATAGAGTATCTACATACACTGCTACATAAACAAAATAAAGCTAAAGATTTGGTATTAATTGAATGGCAATTTGCCTCAAGGGTGTTTATCAGAAAGAGTTTCTACTGTCCCTTTACGGCTTATGAATAATTATTATATATAGTGATGTCAGTTATTGCTTTATTCAATGGCTGTATCTACTGTACGTATTCATTCTTACATTGTATTTTCTCAATCTTGTTTCCCATGGGACAGCCATTTTGTTGGAGCCGATAGAGCATTTATCAGCATTGAAATGGCTTGGAAGTCAGCTTCAGGTGAAGACAGAAACAACATCCGAGAAGTGATCCCCAAGTTCTACTACCTCTCAGACTTCCTCACCAGCAGCAACATGTTTGTGCTCGGTGAGTGGTGGAGTGAGTGGGAGTGTCTAACCCATCAGCTTCTCTCCACAGTCGTTTTGGTGAACACCTGTGCAATGGAAGTCTCATACCTGGCCAATAGGTATCTTATATACACATTTGATAAACAACTGAAAAAATTGTAAACACAAGCATGGAAAAAATACCTGGGTACGAAGCTAGTACATTAGCATATGTCATGTTTTTCCGACTCCACTTCTCTCTGCATTCTGTCTAGCTCTGTATCCCCAAATGACTATCCACTGTAATGTTAACGTGATGTTTGTTTCCAATTGCATGGAATATATGGATTTGTGTGGAAATCTTACACTGTATGTAAAAGATTTGAATTTGAGTTTCCTATCGTGTGATAGCGTGCTAGTTCAGTATAGAGCTGTTGGAGGTCATGTGAAAGGCACATTACCAATGTGTTGATTGGATGTTATGGAATATGACAGTCACATGACCAAGATGCATGTAATATTACAAGCATACTGTTTAGAAATACTGTTTAGAAATATTAAGTGTATATCCAACTATAGAAGCAGTATAATCGGATATACACTTAATATTTCTCCATCTCATTATGCATAACGATAAGATTTGAATTTGAATTGAATATTATAATTGCAGCATCAATCATGTTTGCAATCTAACTGAGTGTTCATGACCTAGTGAATTGTATGTGTTTCTCAAGTTCCTAGTTCACACACTACAAGTGAGTATAATGTTGTTCAATGTGCTAGTCTCTGGAACGAAGCTTCATTTCACTACACTTGAGAGAACCGGAGAATGAGTTCCATTCGTGAATGTAACCATCGTTGTTGTATGGATTGTTCAGGTTTGTACAGTAGCACCGATTGAACCACCATCCTGCTCTGTGGAGCTGAGCACAGTTTCCTGACCAGTTATCATTATCCCTGTCAGGTGTTGAGAATGGCATACCATCATTGTTAAGAGATGACACACAAGCCCTCATGCCATCACCATGCAGCTGTTCCACTGTATGCTCCAAGATCTAGTCTGTAATTGCTGGCAGCATTGTGAACAGCAATGGAGCTGTAGACGGCATATTTGTGTATTCCTTTGTAGTTGGTCATGTCAATTCTCAACTCAGCAGCACAAACACTGAATGTCAAGCAGTGGATCTTTTTTAACCCAAGCCAATGTTCATACTGTGGATCTCCAAATCCTTCTTCATAATTGACCCAGTTGCTATTGAAGTCCAATTGCACATGTCTTCTTCTCTGGAACACGATCCATTGTCCATTTTTCATGTCACAAAATACTTTGAATAGTTTTGTATTGGGACAGTTTGGTGTAATAGTGTAGACCCCATCTTGAGTACATCCTCTCTGATGGACCTCCTTACAGTCCCGAGGTATGGTATCCCCAGATGGTGTACCTGAGAATGAAGTGAATACACTAACCTGACCAGTACATGTAGTTCTTGCATGATTTTTCTACAGTAGTCTGTAGTCCTAGTAGCTATCTATCCCAGTGTCCTAGTGTGTAGTGTATAATAGTATGATTGAACTCACATTGTGCATTTGTGATGTGTGTTCCAGCTAGGATGAATCCAATAGTGAAGATGACTGGTGTGAGTAAATTCTCCATTGTCATATTGTGTCAGTAGTTGAAGTAACTGCAGTGCCCTCCAATGCAGGTTGATATCTTGTCCACTTGTTGTCTTTCTCCCTTTGAGCTGTTTGTGTTGTTGTAGGTGGTCACTTCTCCTCTTTTATAGTCTTCTCCAAAGGAAGTGTGAGTGTTTGTGGTTAATCTAGTGGTTGCCCATATTAGAGTATACTGCAGTGTAAAATTATTCCTGTGGTCAACCTCAGAATTTCTGTTTGGGTGTTATTGTAAGTATATAATAATAATGCAATACTTATTTTCACTGTAATCAAATTGCTTGTTACATTATACTTGACCTCACTGAGACTAATTGACCATTTGTGGTAATAACAAAACTTTGTGGTAGACACTAGTTGTCCACAACAATTTTTGAACATTATTTTCATGGTTTCTGTGGTTTAATGTGGATTCCTATGTCTCACCTATGATATTGTGCATGTGTTATAATATGTGTGAATGTTGGTACATTAACATCATACACTTATGCATGCACATACACATGTATGCACACACACACACACAAACACACACACACACACACACACACACACACACACACACACACACACACACACACACACACATACACACACACACACACACACACACACACACACACACATGCACACACACACACACACACACACACACACACACACATGCACACACACACACACACACACACACACACACACACACACACACACACACACACGCACACACGCGCATGGATGCACACACTCGTACATGGTTCATGATAGATTCACTGTTGATGTGGTAGGTTGATGAAGGTTGAATACAGTGACAGTCACATGACTAATGTATTTGTTTGCTGGGTATCATATGACTGTCACATGACCATTGTATACAATACCATCGTTAATACACACGTTGCCTATATTAGAGTATACTACAGTGTAATTGTGTGTTAATACTGTGGTCACCCTCAACATAATCTACCTAGTATGTAAAAGTGTTGTATTGTAATGTGACATGCAAAATTGAAGAGATTAAGAGATCCAACATATGGAGTACACACATACTATTGTTCAATGCAGGTGTTACATAGCTTTAATTGTGCCACAATATTAGCTGTATACAGTGTTTGTGTTCCAAGCATAATACGTTTATTGAAAGGACTTGAATTCAGTGCACATTGGGCCGGATGATTGCGATCCGGATGGAACTGCAGTCAATGCTGGAGAAACAACACACTTAGGTCTTTATTTGGAAGAATAGTAACTGTTGAAGAAAAGGGTTAAAATTCAAAGACACAGCGGTATAATTATGATGGGAGATACAACACTACATTATACAATGTAAGTAACAATCAATAAAAGTTTGAAAAATGCAAGATTTAGAGAAAGGCCAGGGGTCATTCCCTGTTCATTCAAGCCTTGGGGATATAAGGATAAAATGGTGGTATAGCCTGGGAATGATCGGTAGGTGAGCATGAATCAAAATGCAGCAGAAATGAAAACTGAGTGTGCATCTACATGCATAATAGTTGAGTGCATGTGTTCCAAAGACGGCTACATACCAGCTATGATACAACTGGCTGGTCATTAGAGACATTAGAGGATACGATTCTCTTCCTGGTGTCTGGTATATATTATAGTGATATATGCACAGCCTCCTTTATCAACCGGAAGTAACAAGTATGTATATGTATTACAATGATTAATACTGCATGTACAGTACATATGGTATGGAACCTTTCAATGAACCTCATGTACATACGTACACATACATCCTAATCTGGACTTGATATCACTGTTTGCCATTCTAGCTTGCCATGACATAGCAGATCAAAATATTGTAACAAAACAGCAAGGTCAGTGCGTGTGGCTACATACACAAATCAATACCCCCCATACCTTCAAATCCTCTATCAGTCATACTCACTGTACATGGGGACTAGCTTTGTGTTGTGTTTCATTGTAAACATTCCTGTACAAGTGTACACTATCTGTATGCATACGATGTATGTGGATAACTATATATTTCTATACAACTATATTATTTATACGTATACTGTATATTAGGACATCCATACCCCACATTTAGTTTGGCTTGTGTAAGGAGAATGGTAAGACTAAGGCTTATGGAGCAGGACTCCTGTCCTCATTTGGAGAACTTCAGGTTTGATTATGTACTATGTGTACTGTGTGTGTTGTGTGTACTGTGTGTGGCGTGTGTGCTGTATATACTGTGTGTACTGTATATACTGTATGTACTGTATGTGCTGTGTGTACTGTGTGTGCTGCGTGTACTGTGTGTACTGTATGTATGTGTGTACTGTCACATCATACATTTTGATTTCATACAATTATCCACTTTATGCAAAAATATAATATTATATTACTGCATGTACTGTGTGTATTAATATCAACCATATATGCACATAATAATATAATACGTAACATAAATAATAATAATAAAGATGCTAATATATTAAAAATAGTGATAATAATAATAATAATAGTATAGTATTGTTGATTTAGCATGCTGGCACCTGACCTTCTTGAATGGCCAGGTCAATGGACTCTATGGCTGTGATCGAGCAGTTTGAGGGGAAGATAGACCGTGAGCCACGGATGCACATGATGCCTGATCGTAGTAATGAAAAATTCAATCGACATCTTAGCCAGTGTAGTGTTGAGCTGTAAGGCCTTCCTCGTTTTTCAGCCATGAGAGAAGCTATTCTCGCATAAACAGTAGTCGCAATGGTGCCCGTTCCTCCAGCTGCTGAAAAAACTAGTGGAGAGAAGGAGCCATGTTCTATTTCCCCCACACGTTCTTCATATGCCCTCTTCTTTTCCAATTCATTTTTCCGATAGCACTAGGCTGGGGTGGAGTTTCAATAGCAAGGTGCGTATGGGTTGAACACCCTCACATCAAAGAATGCACTCTGTCTATCTCTCCCCCAAAAACTATGTGCAACAATGTCGAGCCTGGCTCCATCTTCTCTGTTGGTAGTCTTGTGCAGAAATTGTTCACCGGTGGTGGGCTGCAAACTTGGCTCTATTCCGACACAATGGCAAAACCCACTCAGGAGGTCTGCTGTGATGTTACGGATTTCATTGTGCCGGATGGTAGGAAATCCACCTCTTGGGCAGCTAAGTGCATGCTCGATGGTAAAATGCTGGCCACAGACACAACGGGATGGTAGATGTACTGGTTGCCAACCATAGCGCAGGCACAGAGCATCCCTGAAGGCCCCTCTATGCAGGGCAAAACCGTGTTCAGAGATGGGTAATGCTGAAAGCCAACTTGATGCACCTTTCTCCGAGCATACAGTTTGAGCTCTCTTCAGTTAGGTTGGTTGGTTTTCTTTTAGGTTGGTTGCTGTTTGTTCTTCATGTTGTCGGTTAAGTTTGTGTGCATCATTTCTCAATCTTGCTTGGGCCGCCATCACTTCTGGTGTATATGCCTCTGACTGATCTAAGATCAAGCATACAAGGGGGGTTGAGATCTTCTGACACGTGGAGTAGTGTAGCGTAGATTTTTTGCATGGATCAAGGATGCCGAGACCACCTAGCCGTGCTGGTAGTGCCAATAAATTCCTTTCAGTGTCGTTGAAAGCGTTTTGGCCAGTGAGATGTGGTAGGAAAACTCTCCGTATGGTCTCTTCAAGGGGTTTGATGAGCTCTGCAATGTTTGAAGTAGTTCTTGCTAGATATGTCCATCTGTTGGTTAGCCCATGTGTGAATGCCGCAAATGCATGTGGTTGGGTGATGGCTATGGAGGAGAGGCATTCTAGCTCGGACACCCAGGTGGTGACCTTCTGTTGTACATAGTTTTCTATGAAGGTCCGCTTGCCTATGGCAGAGCCAAGATATTTCTTCCCTTCTTCACTAATGACTACTTGGGTTCCTCCGAAAGCAGATTTGGCTTTCTCTTTATACTCTTCTTTCACAATAAGCCATGTTTTTGTGTGTACTATTTTGATAATAATACTATGAAAAAAATAAAAAAATAACTGTGTGTACTGTATGTACTGTGTGCATTATGTGTACGGTATATACTGTATATACTGTGTGTGCTATGTATACTATGTGTACTGTGTGCACTGTGTGTATTCTGTATGTGCCGTGTGTATGAATGTAAAGTATAGTATACTGTGTGTATAATAGTGTACTGTGGTACTGTATGTATCGTTTGAACAGTATATTATACGCTGTGTGTACAGTGTGTACTGTATAATATACAGTACAGTACTGTAAATATACACTGTATGTTTTGTATAATGATAGCTACTGCTTTTTCTCTATCCAGCGTTGTCTCACGGACAATCAAGACGTTAGACCCGTTGAGCCAACCGAGACTTTCAGTCAGAAGTATATACTTGAAGGGATGCAGTCTTGTTACTTTCTGGCTGAGAGCTTTCAAGATGCCACAGACAAAGTGAAGTACATGTGTGTGTTGTTGTGTGTGTGTGTTGTTGTGTGTGTGTGTGTGTGTGTGTGTGTGTGTGTGTGTGTGTGTGTGTGTGTGTGTGTGTATTGTTGTGTGTGTGTGTGTGTGTGTGTGTGTGTGTATGCATGCGATTTTGTGTGTGTGTGCATGTTGCATGTGTGTTCACGTGCACACACGTGTGTATACGTATGTGAACTTACACACATAGACATATTATAACATCATGCATAATATTATCATTATTATTATGATACATATATGTACGTATACGTATATAAACTGCACTCTCCTCTATTGATGGGTGTTTCTCTACCATTCCCAACATTTCACTATTTGCTATATAATCGTCCTACATGCACATCCGCACTCCTAACATTTGACTGTAGCAATAATCTTATATTATTTGTGATTCGCTTCAGATACGCATGCATGTGACACATGTCTACTTCTCATTGTACAGGAGTTATGCTGCCACCATTCCCAGACCCTTCACCGCCCGCTACAACCCCTACACCCAGTGCATTGAGATACTGGACACCAAGGAGCAGATACTGAAGCTCAGTCATGACATCAGACAGGATATGTTTACGCTCACCGATGCCCTTCAAAAGCTCAAGTAAAACAATATTCATTTCAATTCATCTCATAAACATTGATTCCACATTCAATTACTATATTTCTAGGCACATGCATAATTATTAATTATAGAATTAATAATTACGCACCATAGCTGTTAAGAGCCAACATTAACTTTTACAGCTCATATCTAGTTAATGTTATTTGCACATATACAAATGTATACACACGTATGCATACACATGCATGTAATACACACACAAAATACAAGCACATAAACACAAACATACATACACATGCACACGCACAAACACACATGTATAATATAATAATATATACAGTATACACATAATATGTATAAAATGCACGCATACAATACTTCGAATTCCCTATAAGGCATAAACATATGTACGTACACACACACACATGCATATGCACACACATACACATGCACGCATATATGTGTGTGTGTGTGTGTGTGTGTGTGTGTGTGTGTGTGTGTGTGTGTGTGTGTGTGTGTGTGTGTGTGTGTGTGTGTGTGTACCCACACACACATAAACACAATTAATAAACATACATACACATACATGCACACACACAAATGTGCACGCACACATACATGCACGTATGCATAAAAAGCACATATTATGTAATATTATGTTATACATGCACACCCATTTATACCCCTTAAAACATAAACATACGTATGTATGTACACGCACAAGCATGTACACACAAACACATTGTCAAGCATATGTGCGTGTGTAGTACATACGTATTTGTGTGTGTACACATACACATAATGATATTATGTACTACAATGTAACTATTCTTCAGACTTGAGCTCTATAATATAGTATAGCAGGTATGTATGTGCGTGTAATATTAATTATTATAATGTACTCACATACTATACTTGTATGTCAAATCTAGCAGCAATTGATAACAATTAGGTGTGTCCACGACGAAAATTATATAGAAGTCAGTCATAATGTTAATTGATAATCAAATTCATTAAAATGTTGATTGCAAATAATCTGTAATAATGTAATATTAGTTTATGTACACACTTATGTACAGCAACAATAAAAATTATTACAATGAAATTCAACTGGATTACACCTCTCTTCGCCACACTTCACGTGTGCCCAGGGCATCCGACGAGGACGGGGAGGTGCTTCATGCCCCGCGGCCGAGGAGAACATGCCACTTGCCACCATGCCTCAGCTGTTGATGTCATCCCGCGTGTAGTCAACATCAAGCCATCATCCAATGTTAGGGTGGTAGACTGGCTTCTCGGGAGGTCCAGATTTCAGAGCCGTGATCTTTTACGTCTGGCACACCGAGTATCACGGGCGCCGGTCACCGATGTGGTCCTTTGTGACTTGACAGCTTCATGGGCCCGGAGACCCAAGAATCACGGGTTTACCACCAATCCACGGACCAGAAGACAGAGATGAACTGACTTCACATCGGTAAGCATCAGAGTCAGGCCGGCAGGACACACATTAAACAGCGCAGCAGCTTCCTCAACACGATGACAAGAGACTCCCCGGTAGGGCCCAAAACCTAAACTAGTGTAGCATGTCTGGACCCTACAGTGCCGCGCGTGCGCATACTGTGTGTATAGGAGGGTGTGTGCAAGGCGCAGTGTGTGCATAGTAAGTGTATGCAACGTAAATGTAAATATAATGGCACGGCCTAACTTACGTGCGTGCGCCCGAAGGCAATAATAAAGGAAAAAGGGTGGTGAGCAGAGAGCCGTGTGGTTCCGACAACATAGCCTTCGTAGGAATCTACTTACAGGACCCCTAGGGGAGACTAGCCGACCATGATCCCAGGCACCGACCGCCTCCGAAGAGGACGGACGCCCAAACCTCGTCCGAGAACACTCGAGAGACCCGACGACTTACAGGAGACCGGGACGTGTGAACTCCATGCGTGATCAAACAGCGAACCGAAGAAGGAGAGGGTAGAACAGCTAACCACGCTTGCGCTCGGGGCACCCCCTCCAATTCGAATCCTCCAGCATCTGCAGCTTCCCCAGCACGGATCTACTCACAAAGAAAATGGAGGCGATAGGACGTATTTTATAGACAATCGTGCCGCCGTTTTTCAAAAATTGCAAAATGATTGGCCGACAAACTTAAGACGTGGGCGTTATTTATTGTTTTATCCCGCCAAATATAAAAGCTTTATTGAACTGTTGTAAATTAGAGGGTTATCCCCATTAACTATATCGCTCTCCAACTCAGAACTGAAATGACCAATGGATTGCTCAAGTTTGATATGTGATCAAAAGGAGGATTCCAAGCAATGACTGCTACTGATGAGATGTGTCAAATGCTTAAGAATTCTAGTTTTGAAACTCCACGCTTTAATTCTAGGTCCAGACTCTACACTCTAGAGGTCTAGATCTAGCTAGAATCTTCAATTCTACTCTAGTAGCACTTTGTGCAGAGCCTTATCTTAGATATGTTTGCTCAAGTTTCTTAGACATGTAATTCTCAATGATCTCTATAACATGTATATTGTGTACTATGTATTGATGATTATCCTCAAATGCCACAAATGATGCTTATTATAATGCATATGTCTATCAAGATGGTACTCGCAGCTATCTGTATATTGTATGCATTTATTGTATTTAATTTCCATTTTCATTCATCTACCACATCCATATCCATTGGACCCTACTAGGTATAGTGTCAGTTCTGTGTGTATCTTTATTGAGGCATACAAATGGTATGGTAGAATGAAATATCCCAACAGAGCTCCTTAATCCACCATACCATGCATGGTACTATAGATTATGGAAAATTTACTGACTGAGTTTGTGTTCATTTAATTTCCTGTAATTTTGCTGTATTTACTTACTCTACATGCTCAAGTGTATAATAATGTTAACACTTCCTAACATTTCATGACACAACCATCCAATTCACTGGAATATTGTTATATACGTAATATATATATATATGCCGCTGGGTTGTTGTTATGTTCTGATGTGATGATGCTCCTTCTACATTAGATGCCTCAGTACCTTGGTTCCTGCGTAATTTTGCCAAGCTGGACATATGCTCAACTCGTATTTTGCCCTATGGAGATGATATGGACCCGGATACTCTTGTAAGTTTACAGTAATAAATGCATGAGAACTGAATCCAGCACAATTCTCTCGTAATACATAATGCATGGTGTGAAATTATGGTTTGTGCAGAAGATGGATAAGCTCCCAACTTCACCCATAATATCATGTATGGTGATATATTCTGTTGAGATGCAGTTCTGTTAGCGTGAAAGTGAATAAGGAGGGTCCCTACTTTGTATATGTCCAGCAAATATACAAGCATGAATTTTTTGATATTGATAGTTTTGATAGATTCCGTATAGCTTGTGTACACAGACATTCAGAAGTATTTGTAGAAAGGAAATCCACTGTTCATTCAAGCCTTGGGGATCTTAGGATAAAATGGTGGTATAGCCTGGGAATGATCGGTAAGTGAGCATGACCCCAAATGCAGCAGAAATACGAACTGAGTGTGCATGTACATGCATAATAGTTGAATGCATGTGTTAGAAAGGAAAAAATTAATACATACCAGTTATGATACAACTGGTCATTAGAGACATTTGATGATACAATTCTCTCCCTGGTGTCTGGTATTATAGTGAAATATATGCACAATCTTCTATATCAATCTTCAATTCTACTCTAGTAGCACTTTGTGCAGAGCCTTATCTTAGATGTGTTTGCTCAAGTTTCTTAGACATGTAATTCTCAATGATCTCTATAATATGTATATTGTGTATGTATTGATGATCATCCTCAAATGCCACAAAATGATGCTTATTATAATGCATATGTCTATCAAAATGGTACTCGCAGCTATCTGTATATTGTAGGTATTTATTGTATTTAATTTCCATTTTCATTTATCTACCACAGCCATATCCATTGGACCCTAGGTATAGTGTCAGTTCTGTGTGTATCGTTATTGAGGCATACAAATGGTATGGTAGAATAAAATATCCCAACAGAGCTCCTTAATCCACCATACCATGCATGGTACTATAGATTATGGAAAGTTTACTGACTGAGTTTGTGTTCATTTAATTTACTGTAATTTTACTGTATTTAATTACTCTACATGCTCAAGTGTATAATAATGTTAACACTTCCTAACATTGTTCCTCTATATCAATTGGAAGTAATAACAGCATTTTAGACTGAATATCTTGTGCTATATATATTTGACCATAGATCATATTCATAGTTTATACCAAGGTGTGGAAGATCTATGATTTGACAACCATTACACAGCAGAATCGAACGTCATTTAAATGGCTGCCGATCGAATACGATCTAAATTTTGTTCTTCGTTCACGTTGAATCAGACTGTCTCGTTCGACAGTCTTGTGCCTTCGTAGTAGAGGTTTTGCTGCCATGGCGACACTTCTGAGGTCTTTTCTCCACAGCAGCCATCAGGTAAGACTTACTCAATAAGACAAGCGCGGGTATTTTCGAACAGTGCCTAATTCCGAACAGTTGGTCTCTCACCGTATTATTTTGAAGAAACTATCTTTTATAGCTCATATTCTTAATCCTTACACACACCAGGTGAGATACGTCATTCTTTGATCTGCCCATTATTGATCGGATTAGGTGGAAAATCGACATGTTCGGAATTAACGACTGTTCGAAATTACCCCCGCCTACCTTGAGTTTATGTTGCCTCATCCGAAATTCGCTCGGATACTCGTACGGTAACTTAGACCAAATCTCTGATGTTGTCACTGTTGTTATTATACTTGCATGTTCGGTAGCTAGGTCGATCAATGCGACATCGTCTTTGCAATTGTCGCTTTTGTACCTTAAAGGTTACGTAACACGGGTGGAATAGAGTTCTTCTCTAATGGTAACGTAATCACTTCTGAATTTCTTGCGAGTTCACCTCACGATTCCCTCCTCAAAAGCGCGATTCAATAGATCCAGGTCCTACTCAACAATTCAGCACATTGTAGAATGCACCTAACACATGCACACGCACACATGCACATTTACTGTCATGTGATAGTGTGTGCAGTACAGTATAGAGCTGGTGGTACGACAGTCACATGATGAATGTATATATTTGATGGGTGTCATATGACAGTCACATGACCAATATATACAATTATTATTGATTACATTGTAGTAGAAGTAGTATATTATTTATTTTTTGCACTAAATATTATATACTTCATCCCATCATGCATAGCGATAAGATTTTAATTTGAAGTGGATATTATTATTGTAGCATCAAACATGTTTACAATCTAACTGAGTGTTCACGAACTAGTGAATGGTATGTGTTTCTCAACTTCCTAGTTCACACACTACTAGTGAGTATAATGTTGTTTGATGTGTTAGTCTCTGGAACGAAGCTTCATTTCACTACACTTGAGATTATTGGAGAATGTGAACCAACGTCTGATGTAACCATTGTAGTCGTATGGTTTGTTCAGTACTGCACAGTAGCACCGATTGAACTACCATCCTGTACTGTGGAGCTGAGCACAGTTTCCTGACCAGTTATCATTATCCCTGTCAGGTGTTGAGAATGGCATACCATCATTGTTATAAATTGACAGACAAGCTCTCATCCCATCACCGGCGGTTCCACTGTATGCTCCAAGATCTAGTCTGTACTTGTTGGCAGCATTGTGAACAGCAATGGAGCTGTAGATGGCATATTTGTGTATTCCTTTGTAGTCGGTCATGTCAATTCTCAACTCGGCAGCACAAACACTGAATGTCAAGCAGTTGATCTTCTTCAATCCAAGCCAATGTTCGTACTGTGGATCTCCAAATCCTTGTTCGTAATCAGTCCAGTTGCGATTGAAGTCCAATTGAGCATGTCTTCTTCTCTGGAACACGATCCATTGTCCATTTTTCATGTCACAAAATACTTTGAATGGTTTTGTATTGGGACAGTTTGGTGCAATAGTGTAGACCCCATCTAGAGTACATCCTCTCTGATGGACCTCCTTACAGTCCCGAGGTATGGTATCCCCAGATGGCATACCTGAGAATGAAGTGAATGCACTAACCTGACCAGTACATGTAGTTGTTGCATGATATTTGTAGTCTGTAGTCCTAGTAGCTAGCTATCCCAGTGTTCTAGTAGATTGTTCTTACTATAGTGCAAGGACAATTAATGAATATTAACTTCAACTCTGATCATCATTAGTGGTTCAAGCGAAGAGATTAATCACAGGAAGTAATGGAGTATACCAGGAAATCACTCATTCTTTATTGCCAACACTCTTCATTTAATATGTTTGATGTGTGATTTGAGAGTACTTGAAAATACTCTATAATCATAATATTAATCATTATAAAGTTGATGTCTGAGAAGTGGTAATTGATTTAAAAATCATGTGTATGTACACATCAATATATCTCCCATTCCACTACTATCCCAGTATTGTAGTATCAACAGTAGGTTTAGTGTGATCACAGGAGGTAATTGAGTATAAACCCCCCCCCCCACCCACCTTATAAACCACAACCTTAAGTTTACTCAATGGATTTTGACTTATACTTTGAGGGTACATGAAAAGTATTTGAACAAAGGACTCTAAATATTGCACAAAGTCATCAAGCCTATTAGGGGTACAGCTTGATAAGTGGGAGTGGCCCTGGCTTTACCAACTTTACTTCTGCTAATTTATTACTTCTAGTGATAAATCGATTAAACCTTCAATTGCTATGAAGTTCAACTGATTATCAGATTAAGAACACATCCTATTTTCTGAACTTGTTCTCACATACACATCCAATATGTCCCATCTCACTACTATCCCGGTGTCCTAGTGTGTAGTGTATAATAGTATGATTGAACTCACATTGTGCATTTGTGGTGTGTGTTCCAGCTAGGATGAATCCAATAGTGAGGACGACTGGTGTGAGTAAATTCTCCATTGTCATCTTGTGTCAGTAGTTGAAGTAACTGCAGTGCCCTCCAATGCAGGTTGATATCTTGTCCACTTGTTGTCTTTCTCCCTTTGAGCTGTTTGTGTTGTTGTAGGTGGTCACTTCTCTTCTTTTATAGCCCTGCAGAAGTGTGTAGGTGTGTGGGTCACAGAAGACCATATTTGGGCAAAATTGCAATTTTTCTCCTTTTATGGTCATCTCTCACTGTCCTCAGTAGTTTTATTCTATTTATAGACCTCAGAGTATTATGTCATAGTATGGTATTATAATCACTGTCAACTATGTTGGCAGAAGTTAACAGTTAACCTTGTGTGTGGGTGGATGTAAATGAGCGTCCCCAGTGTATGCATGAAGGTGTGCATATTGTGTGTGCATGTGCGTGCTCA
This sequence comes from Chondrilla cf. caribensis, assembly GCA_964020155.1. Taxonomy (NCBI): domain Eukaryota; kingdom Metazoa; phylum Porifera; class Demospongiae; order Chondrillida; family Chondrillidae; genus Chondrilla; species Chondrilla cf. caribensis. The sequence goes on along the minus strand of OZ026547.1, from coordinate 2,883,180 downwards.
AGGGTGTGCATGAGAATGATTGCATGTGGCTTCCCAGTCATGGCACAATGAACAGGATGCAGGCATGGGAATTGGCTTCTTTATAGAGTCAGGTCAAGGTACAACGCCAGTCTTGTCAGCACAGCAGCTAGAAGGTGCACAAGATTAAGTCAGATCGAACAGGGTAGAAGTTAAACTGCTCCCACCCAACCACAACAGAGCTAGATGAAGGAGTAATATATAAGGGAATAAGATAGACTCCATAGGGTGGATGATAGGGTTGAGGTGCATAAGGAGTAAGTAAGCCGGATAGCAGTCTGGCTTGCCAAATGTATTGGGCACAAGCATGCTCCCCTTCAATGAGGACATGCAGCTACATGTATTATGGTCCCATGCTTTGGGAAGAGTATAATCAGAGGCTCATGATGATTGAGAGTCCCAGTGGGATCTGGGTTGAATTCTGAGGGGGAGGACATCCATTAAACTCAGTTTAACTTTGTACACAAACCAAGAGTTATTAATTAGCTTTCTGCTGAGGCCATTCATCATTGATTGGGGGAGCCATAATGTATTCTTGTCTGTTCCATTAGTATATTTGGATTGTGTATGTCATCCGATCTTTGTTAGTGAGACTCAGTCTAACTTTATGATCCTGAAGTTTCAATATGTGTATGTACATTACTATATTTCCATTGTACATGTATGAGCTACTGTACTGTAATGTATGTACTGCATGTAGTGGTGTTGTGTGTGGAAAATGTATTGTTATATGCTCATTCTAACTATGTACACAAGCCAAGAGTTGTTAATTAGCCTTCTGCTGAGGCCATCCATCGTTAATTGGAGAGGCCATAATATGTTCTTGTCTGTTCCATTAGCATCATTGGATTGTGTATGTCATCCGATCTCCTTGTGTGAGTCCAGTCCTGAAACATTACTAGTACTGTACTCTGACCTGTTATGATCCTGAAGTTTCAATATGTGCATGTACATTACTTTATGTTCATTGTACATGTATGAGTTACTGTACTGTAATGTATGTACTTTATGTACTGCATGTAGTGGTGTTGTGTGTGGGAAAAGTATTGTTATATGCTGCATTGTGTCACCACCATGGCCTCCCCAGGGTCCAAATGAAACATATCAGCAGAGCTGAATATGCATGTACACCCTCTGAAGGTGATGCATACCTCATAGCAACCAAGGATGGGATGTTTGTACCTCATTACATGGCCTATGTACATACGTATGTGGACATGTGTACCTATGTGTTTCTGTATTTGTGTACACCTATACGTAATATGTATCTGTACTAATACTAATATTGTAGAGACTCACATCTATATACAACGAAGAATTTGAAACAGAAATATTTTGAACAGAACACGAAGCAATCTTGAATGATTCTTAAAACATTGATTTGATGATGATGACTTAGAATCTCTGATCTCCTTGTTAGAGACTCTAAGAGTCTAACTTTGTACACAAGCCAAGAGTTGTTAATTAGCCTTCTACTGAGGCCATCCATCGTTGATTGGGGGAGCCATAATATGTTCTTGTCTGTTCCATTAGTATCATTGGATTGTGTATGTCATCCGATCTCTTTGTTAGTGAGACTCAGTCTAACTTTATGATCCTGAAGTTTCAATCATATGTGTATGTACATTACTATATAGCCTTGTACATGTATGAGTTACTATACTGTAATGACATTGTATGTACTATATGTACTGCATGTAGTGGTGTTGTGTGTGGAAACAGTATTGTTATATGCTGTATTGTGTCACCATCATGGCCTCCACAGGGTCCAAGTGACACATATCAGCACAGCTAAACATGCATGTACACCCTTTGCATATCTCATAGTGACAGGGATGGAATGTTTGTACCTCATTGGTTTGGCCTATGTACACCAGTCCTACACATATCAGTACTCGCATCTATGGCAAAGAACTTAAAACAGGAATATTATGAACAGAACATGTAACAATCTTGAATTATAATTCTTGGAAAACATTTGATAACAATGTAGGTAAGTTAGATTATCTGATCTCCTTGTTAGAGACTCAGTTTAACTTTGTACACAAGTCAAGAGTTGTTAATTAGCCTTCTACTGAGGCCATCCATCATTGATTGGAGGAGCCATAATATGTTCTTGTCTGTTCCATTAATATAATTGGATTGTTTATGATATCTGATCTCCTTGTGTGAGTCCAGTCCTGAAACATTACTAGTACTGTACTCTGACCTGTTATGATCCTAAAGTTTCAATATGTGTATGTACATTACTTTATGTCCATTGTAGATGTATGAATTACTGTACTGTAATGTATGTACTTTTTATACTGCATGTAGTTGAGTTGTGTGTGGAAACAGTATTGTTATATTATGCTGCATTGTGTCACCACCATGGCCTTCTTAGGGTCCAAGTGACACATATCAGCACCCTCTGAAAGTCTTGTAACATTCCAAATTCCAAAAAACGGATGTAATCGTTAAATGCTTATAATATCAACAGATGCTATACTGGTTAAGACATGGTCACTCAGGCAGTATGACACATAAATCCACTCTCCCTTGAGACTTGTTATTTTATATGTCATACTGTCCCGGTGTCCATGTCTTGACCACTAAATAATCCTCACCAAAATAGCATGTACAATATGTGTATATTTGTAATGATATTATTATTGTTACAAATCATGTTCCCACATTATCACTTCCTGTAATGAATGTCATTAAATTCACACATCAAAGGATTACATCATTAAGCATAACACACATGGTCAATATAAGCCAATCTACCTAATGTTAGTGTAATATGTGTAGAGTTAGTTATTGTGTGTGTTTCCATTAATCCTATGATTGCACACAGTGTGTTTATGACCATTGGTTGTTGTGTTAGTCACGAAAGCGTAATTTCATTTGAGCAAACTTCAGAGAAATGTCATTGTTGAGGAAGTGGTGCCACTGAACACCTTGCCAACCACTCAGTCCACTGCGATACAGACCATTGAGGTTGGAATAAGTGCAATCCTTGTGCCACCATGCTCCATGACGGTGACGGCTACCAGCACAGTTTTCATTCAGCTGATCATTGTCTCTATCTTTGGTGCTGAACTGCATACCATTGCTATAAGCCAGTGAATCTCCAGCAGTTCCTGTATAACCTGCTATGTTTAGTCTGTAGTTTGTTCCACTGTTGCCAACAGAGAAGAAGGAATATTGAGCATATTTGTAGTTCCCTTCGTAGTCTGCTAAATCGACTCTTAATTCTGTTCTCGGTCTTCTGGTAGTGAGGCAAACGAGTTTCTCCAAGCCAAGCCAATGTTCACTTTTCAGTTGTCCAAACCCTGCTACGTAGTCTGTCCAGTTCCTGTAGAAATCCACAGATCCATCCATTCTTGACTGGAAGACAGTCCACCCTCCATTCTTCATATCACAGTAGACATTAAACAGTTTTCCACATCCAGGGTCAATAGTATAGACTCCATCTTGTCTACATCCTTTGAGATAGGCCTCTCTGCATTCTTTAACAGGTGTTGATGGACCTGTGCAAATATACCCAGTACGTATGTAGAATAGCGTAGTCACTATATTATGTGAGGTCCTATATTAACGTGTGTGTTGTGTAGTGAGTGAGGTCCTACACATTACATACATATAAATGTGTAATAATCCAGTTATTGAGATACATATTCTATGTATGACATATGGTGGAAAATCCGTTCATACATACCCCTGTGTGTGCCTGATTTCTCTCAGTACATTTGTAAGATTTGCCCCTAAGACAACGGTATATTTTCTCAGAAACCTCCATGCCATGAATGAAGTACTTGTGTATAGTTTGAAACTCACAGAGATATAGCACTTAGATGGATAACAATAAAAAAACATTTAAAGGAATTAAAATTTACTATGTTAGAAGGCACACCAATGGAGGCAGCGTTTGTGGCAGCTGGGTATTCAGACCTCTCTCAGGAGGAATCTGTTTTTAGTGTTGAATGTCATATAAGTAGTGTAGTACGTGTACCCCTATTATGTTCTCTGATTTACATGCATTCCTATACTTGTAGGCTATGACAAAAACGACGGTATCCCTATCTGTATTTGATACATACACATAGCCCTACAGTGTTTGCTATTTTCTGCTATCTTCTTTAATTGAGTGTGTGTTTGTACTCACATTGTCCATATGCTGTAGTAGCTAGTAGAAGTATGGCAATAGTTGTTGATCTGCAGCTAAAGTTGATCATGTTCTTGTTCCTGAGCTGTAACGTTCTCTGTAGTCAGTGTTCTCTTTCTCCTTGATCTCTCTTACTTGTTGTTTCTGTGTGTTGAGTGGTGTTCTTTTATAGCATTGGTTAGTGGGTGTGTACATGTGGGAGTTGTGTTGCATGACAGTGTGTTGGTTGCCTTGGTAACACACTTGATGTCATCCTCCTTTCTGAGGGAATAACAAGTGGTGTGTGTTGTGTTTTTAGAAAGTGAATTTTATTGTATTCTTGTGTCACTGTCTCTAATGATTATTTGTAGGTCGAAGGTTCTATAAACAATTATATGGATAGTGCATGATGGGTGTTTATGCAGAGATGTTTTTGTATTGGAGTGTATTTGATATAATGTGAAATGTGAGTGGTGGAGTGAGTGGGGGTATCTAACCCATCAGTTTCCCTCCACAGCCATTTTGTTGAATACCTGTGCAATGGAAGTCTCATACCTGACCAATAGTTTTCATATTTACAAATTTGGATTTGATAAGCAACTCAAAAACCATGTAAACACCTGGGTACAAGGCTAACACATTAGTACATGTCATGTTTTACTGATTCTACTCCTCTCTGCATTCTCTCTAACACTGTATTTTCAAATGACCATCCACTGTAGTGTTAACATGATGTATGTTTACAATTACATGGAATTTAATAGCATATGTATGGAATTATTGCACTGTATGTAAGATTGTACGTATTGTATGTATGTATTTTGAATTGGTGTTTACTGTCATGTGATAGCGTGTTAGTGCAGTATAGAACTGTGACAGTTACATGACTAATGTGTAGGTTTACTGGATGTTGTAATTAAAAATGTGATGTTAATTTATATATTATTATAAATCACACTGTAGTATAAGCACTATAATTTGATATACATGCACTTAATATTTCTCCATCCCATCATGCATAGCGATAAGATTTTAATTTGAAGTGAATATTATCATGGGAGCATCAACCATGTTTACAATCTAACTGAGTGTTCATGACCTAGTGAATTGTATGTGTTTCTCAAGTTCCTAGTTCACAGACTACTAGTGAATATAATGTTGTTTGATGTGTTAGTCTCTGGAACGAAGCTTCATTTCACTACACTTGAGAGTATAGGCGAATCTGTCCCAGCGAAAGCCGTTGGAGTATGCATTGTTCAGGTTTGCACAAAAACAACGCCTGTACCACCATCCTGTTCCCCAGAGCTGAGCACAGCTTAAAAAATGAGCATCATTATCACTATCAGATGTTGAGAATGGCATACCATCAGCATTAGCACCACATGTACCCCTCATTCCGTCACCGGCTGTTCCGTTGTATGCTCCAAGGCGAAGCTTGTACTTGGTCCGCTCACTCTCTACAGCGAAATAGTCATAAAAGGCATGAGCCTTTCTTCCTGTGCTATCCCCCATATCGATCCTGAGTTCGGCACGACAAGTAGCAAAGGTGAGACAGTGGATCTTCTCATTTCCTAACCAGAACTCCCACTTCAAGTTCCCAAACCCATTTTTGTATTCATCCCAATTTCTACTGAAGTTTTCCTGTCCATTTCTCCTCCTTTGGAACACGATCCACTGTCCATTGCGCATGTCACAGTAGACTTGGAAGGGCTTCATACATCCAGGGTCAATAGTGTAGACTCCATCTTGAGTACATCCTCTCTGATAGATCTCCTTACAGTCACGAGGTATGGGGTTTCCAGGGTTACCTGTAGCAATGATCCAATTCCATCCTCAAATTACCAGTGTGTACATACACATAGTATACAGTGTGTGTGTGTGTGTGTGTGTGTGTGTGTGTGTGTGTGTGTGTGTGTGTGTGTGTGTGTGTGTGTGTGTGTGTGTGTGTGTGTGTGTGCGTGCGTGTGTAATAATGACTTGTGGAAATGAACATGGTATTGTCACTTTTGTGTTCCATTTCTCATCTTCATTACACTGTATTGGAAAACTGTACGTCTTGTATGTGTTCGATATTGTAATGTTATACGTGTTCTTTTGTACTGTATTTTATGGGATGTATGTTGCTGCTTCAATGTTTACAATTAGCACCCTCTTTGCTAGAAGTAACTTATTCTCTAGATGTGTGGTGGCCGGTATAATCATTTGAATAATAATAAACTCATTCATTAATTGACAAATGCAAGTAATATTATGGATATCCAAGTTTAAGGACAAGTAGAGCTTCGTAGCCAAATTTAAGATAGCAGTTTCAGGCAGTCATGAAGTTGTACATGATATGGGGAGTGTGTTTCTTGTAGTAAGCATCTCTGTCCTGAGTAAGAAGCACAATTAACTTGGATTTCACTCACCAGGCATGTATATGTGTGCATAATGTGCTCAATTACAAACAATTATAGTAGTGTGACTTACTCCAGTAAAATGCAGTATATAATCTGTTCTCATATACACATCCAACATATCTCCCATCAGACTACTATCCCGGTGTCCTAGTGTGTAGTGTATAATAGTATGATTGAACTCACATTGTGCATTTGTGGTGTGTGTTCCAGCTAGGACGAATCCAATAGTGAGGATGACTGGTGTGAGTAAATTCTCCATTGTCATCTTGTGTCAGTAGTTGAAGTAACTGCAGTGCCCTCCAATGCAGGTTGATATCTTGTCCACTTGTTGTCTTTCTCCCTTTGAGCTGTTTGTGTTGTTGTAGGATGGTCGCTTCTCTTCTTTTATAGCTTTCTCCATAGGAAGTGTGAGTGTTTGTGGTTAATCTAGTGGTTGCCCATATTAGAGCATACTGCAGTGTGTAATTATTCCTGTGGTTAACCTCAGAAAATCTGTTTTGGGTGTTATTGTAAGTATTCGTAATAATGCAATACTCATTATTATGGTAATCAAATTACTTGTCACATTATACTTGACCTCACTGAGACTAATTGACCATTTGTGGTAATAACAAAACTTTGTGGTAGACACTAGTTGTCCACAACAATTTCTAAACATCATTTCCATGGTTTCTGAGGTTTAGTATGGATTCCTATACCTCACCTGCAATATTGTGCATGTGTGTGAAGATTGGTATGCACACACACACACACACACACACACACACACACACACACACACACACACACACACACACACACACACACACACACACACACACACACACACACACACACACACACACACACACACACACACACACACACACACACACACACACACACACACACACACACACACACACACACACACACACACACACACACACACACATACACGCACATACACGCACACACGTCATGCACGTTTCCTGTTATGTGATAGTGTGTACAGTACAGTATGGAGCTGGTGGTGTCATGCGACAGTCATATGACTAATGTATAAAATTGATGGATGTCATATGACAGCCACATGACCAATATATGCAATATCATTATTAATCACACAGTAGTAGAAGCAGTGTAATTGGATATATTATACTAAATATTTCGTCATCCCATCATGCATGACGATAAGATTTGAATTTGTATTGAATATTTTTATTGTAGCATCAACCATGTTTACAATCTAACTGAGTGTTCATGACCTAGTGAATTGTATGTGTTTCTCAAGTTCCTATTTCACACACTACTAGTGAGTATAATGTTGTTTGATGTGTTAGTCTCTGGAACGAAGCTTCATTTCACTACACTTGAGAGTATTGGATAATGTCCTCCAATGCAACATGTAACTATGTAGTATGGTCTGTTCAGTACTGAGCAGTAGCATTTATTGTACCACCAGCCTGCATCGTGGTAGTCAGCACAGTTTCTTGGACTATTATCATTATCCCTGTCATGTGTTGAGAATGGCATACCATCATTATTATATCTTGGTGAACAAGCCCTCAGCCCATCACTAGCTGTTCCACTGTATGCTCCAAGATCTAGTCTGTACTTGTTGGCAGCATTGTGAACAGCAATGGAGCTGTAGATGGAATATTTGTGTATTCCTTTGTAGTCGGTCATGTCAATTCTCAACTCGGCAGCACAAACACTGAATGTCAAGCAGTTGATCTTCTTCAATCCAAGCCAGTGTTCATACTGTGGATCTCCAAATCCTTCTTCGTAATCTGTCCAGTTGCGATTGAAGTCCAATTGAGCATGTCTTCTTCTCTGGAACACGATCCATTGTCCATTTTTCATGTCACAAAATACTTTGAATGGTTTTGTATTGGGACAGTTTGGTGCAATAGTGTAGACTCCATCTAGAGTACATCCTCTCTGATAGACCTCCTTACAGTCCCGAGGTATGGTATCCCCAGATGGTGTACCTGAGAATGAAGTGAATACACTAACCTGACCAGTACATGTAGTTCTTGCATGATATTTCTAGTCTGTAGTCCTAGTAGCTAGCTATCCCAGTGTCCTAGTGTGTAGTGTATAATAGTATGATTGAACTCACATTGTGCATTTGTGGTGTGTGTTCCAGCTAGGATGAATCCAATAGTGAGGACGACTGGTGTGAGTAAATTCTCCATTGTCATCTTGTGTCAGTAGTTGAAGTAACTGCAGTGCCCTCCAATGCAGGTTGATATCTTGTCCACTTGTTGTCTTTCTCCCTTTGAGCTGTTTATGTTGTTGTATGTGGTCACTTCTCTTCTTTTATAGCCCAACCGCTGCAGACGTTTGTGGGCGTGTGGGTCATGAGGAGACCATAATATTTGGATAAACCTGCATTGTAATATAGTTCCTCATCCTTTTATGGTCATCTGTATGATGGTATTATTTTCAAATTGAGCAATATTTAGATATCATAGGATTACATCATAACTAGTACTGGTAATAATTCAGTACTAATCACCATAATAAGAAACCGTTTAAGGCAAGTTATCGTGCAGAAAGCACAGCATGGCAATATTGTCAGCATCCAGGCATGACTTCTTTGCTGTTACAATGTTGCCAGCTGTACTAAAGAGACTTTCAGAAGGAACACTGGTGGCAGGGATGCACAGGTACTTTCTTGCGTATATTTTACTTAGTTATCTTATGTACTATATATATAGCGTATGCAGGACATGTCCGTATCTATTTCGCTACTTTTTGGCACTTACAGTCGACGCGTTTTCCATTCTTACTTTCAAACTCAAAATATTTCCATGCTTCGCTGGTAGCACCAGGAAGAGGCAACAGATAATATTCACGAAGTTCCTCACTGGCGGCTATTTTGCCTACATACATACATTCCTAATACATGTAATTTTTTTGCACTGTATAATATTATTGTAATACATTATATAGGCGATACTGCCAATAGTCGCCCTGTATATGTATGTATGTGTATATTTGTAACGATATTATTATAGTTATTATAGTTGCTACAAATCATGTTTCGGTTCCCACATTATCACTTCCTACAATGAATGTCATTAAATTCACACATCAAAGGATTACATCATTGATCATAGCACAAAAATGGTAAATATAAGCCAATCTACCTAATGTTAGTGTATGTGTAGAGTTAGTTATTGTGTGTGTTTCCATTAATCCTATGATTGCACACAGTGTGTTTATGACCATTGGTTGTTGTGTTAGTCACGAAAGCGTAACTTCATTTGAGCAAATTTCAGAGAAGTCCAGTTATTGAGAAAGTTTCTCCAAACTACTCCTCGATCACCACTCAGTCCGCTACGATACAGCCCATTAAGGTTAGAAAGACCACAACCTTTGTACCACCATGCTCCTGGCCATCTAGTAGCACAGTTTTCAGGCCACTGATCATTGTCTCTATCTTTAGTAGTAAACTGCATACCATTATGATAGGTTAGTGAATCTCCAGCAGTTCCTGTATAACCTGCTATGTTTAGTCTGTAGTTTGTTCCACTGTTGCCAACAGAAAAGAAGGAATATTGAGCATATTTGTAGTTCCCTTCGTAGTCTGCTAAATCCACTCTTAGTTCTGTCCTCGGTCTTCTGGTAGTGAGACAAACGAGTTTCTCCAAACCAAGCCAATGTTCACCCTTCAGCTGTCCAAACCCTGCTACGTAGTCTGCCCAGTTCCTGAAGAAATCCACAGATCCATCCATTCTTGACTGGAAGACAGTCCACCCTCCATTCTTCATATCGCAGAAGACATTAAACGGTTTTCCACATCCAGGGTCAATAGTGTAGACTCCATCTTGTCTACAACGGTTGTCCACATCCAGGGTCAATAGTGTAGACTCCATCTTTCCTGCACCCATTCAGATAAGCCTCTCTACAGTCACGAGGTGTAGGGTCAGGACCTGTAGAACAGACCAACATGTTTTGGTGATCATTTTACAATCAATACAATGTAAAGTATTTTGTTTACATCCTTTGAGATAGGCCTCTCTGCATTCTTCTGGTAAGGTCCCATCCAAGAACTATATATGTATGTGATTGTTAGGTATGCCACATGCATACTGTATGCACTGTGTATTGAATACGTAAAGAATGTGCTATGCCCATATGTACACCTAATAGATATCAATGTCCACTTTCTCTATGGGCATTTTCTCTCCAAATGCAACAGTGCATTCTTGTGTTCTCAAGAATGTACGTACTGTGATAAAGTACTTGCATGCAGTTTAACACTCGATTAGATAGCAGTAAGGTGAATGACGATTAAAAATCACTTTTAGTGGCTATATCATTATCCATATTCAGTCCATACACACACTATAGAACTCCAGTAGAACTGTGTGTTATTTTTTCACCATTTACGGTAATTGAGTGTATATTGTACTCACATTGTCCATATGCTGTAGTAGCTAGTAGAAGTATGGCAATAGTTGTTGATCCACAACTAAAGTTGATCATGTTCTTGTTCCTGAGCTGTAACGTTCTCTGTAGTCAGCGTTCTCTTTCTCCTTGATCTCTCTTACTTGTTTTTTCTGTGTGTTGAGTGGTGTTCTTTTATAGCATTGGTTAGTACGTCACTTAGTAGGAGTTATGCTGTCATGACAGTATGTTGGTTACCTTGGTAACACACCCGATGTCACCCTCCTTTCTGAATAAGGAATAACAAGTGGTGTGTGTTGTGTTTTCAGAAAGTGAATTTTATAGTATTCTTTTGTCTCCATTGATTGTTTGTAGGTTCAGGGTTCTATAAACAATTTAATATTTAATAAATAGAAATAGTTATTTACTGAATAAGAAGTTCTTGTATTGGAATGTATTACATATTATGTAAAATTAGTAAAACTTGTTATTCTTGTGGTGTATTGACCCTGTCTGTCTGTCTAGTTCTATTAGATCGAACTTGTAATGCACACAAAACATGTTTACTTGTAATGTTGTTGATGTGTTGAGAAGATCTGTACATGTACTGGTTGGTATTTCTTACCATTGTCCCCAGTCTAAACCGAAGCTCAAAACATAGTCTGCCCAGCCTCTAGTGAAATTCTCAGATCCATCCATTCTTCTCTGGAAGACGGTGTTTGGTTGGTGCAATAAACTTTGAATGGTTTCTGGTTAGGACAGTGAGGGTCAATAGTGTAGATTCCATCTTGAGTACAACCACTCTGATAGACCTCATTACAGTCACGAGGTATGGGGTTTCCAGGGTTACCTGTGTGTGTAATAGAATACCAATCCCTATCACTGTTATGTACAGTACTAATTGCAGTAAACTTTTCTGTCACACAGTAGCTGAGACCCGCTTTTAGCTTCATGTATTTATTTCACAACCACACATACATATTATACTCACACCACACATATGTATCCACACACACTTTGCACACACAAACCCATGCATGTTCTTGCACCCACCCATACCTATGCAGGCACACACAAACACACACGCACGCACACACACACACACACACACACACACACACACACACACACACACACGCACGCACACACACACACACACACAAACACACCCTTCCATTTCCATTCCATGCTGTTTGCATTCTAAGTCCTCATGGGATGAGCGATACAGGCCAAGGAAAAAAACAATAATGAAAGTTCATGCGCCAAATAGCTCACAACAATTCAATTGTTGGAGGGTCTTGCACCACAAAAACACTGGTGGTTGGCCAGACCCTGACGGTTGAACGTCCTGTTGCAGTATACGCACTGACTAACCTGAAGCAGCTGATGCTTCTGACGGGTATGGTTTGTCAGACCAGCTCTGTTCAGAGCCACAGATGCACACTGAGGTATTCACAAGGTAGAGCAGCCTCAGCGGCCATTTGCCGACCTTCACGTCTCTGTTTCTTGTTATCACACACACACACACACACACACACACACACACACACACACACACACACACACACACACATACACACAGAGTTGGAATCACACGTGAAGTACTGAAGTAGTGAATTCCTACAACTATTGTACTATAAAATATGTATATTGAGTGTGTGTTGTACTCACATTGTCCATATGCTGTAGTAGCTAGTAGAAGTATGGCAATAGTTGTTGATCCACAACTAAAGTTGATCATGTTCTTGTTCCTGAGCTGTAACGTTCTCTGTAGTCAGCGTTCTCTTTCTCCTTGATCTCTCTTACTTGTTATTTCTGTGTGTTGAGTGGTGTTCTTTTATAGCATTGGTTAGAGGGTGTGTACATGTGGGAGTTGTGTTGTCATGACACTACACTGTTTGTCATGGTAATGTCATGACACTTTTTTTAAATGATTGTCAACCATGTTGGCAGAGGTTAACGGACGTCCCCCATGTGTGGGAGTGGATGTAGATGAGTGTCCCCAGTGTGTGCATCTTGTATATGTGTGCGTGTGTGAGTATGTGCCCATACAGTGGGTGCATGGAAGTAATTATATGGCTTCCTGATCAAGGCACAATGAGCAGGATGTGGGCGTGGAAATTGGCGCCGTTGGGAGTGGGGTCAAGGTACAGTGACAATCTTGTCAACACGGCAGCTGGAGGATACGCTGGATTGAATCGGATCGAACGCTGTAGAAGTTAAACTGCTCCCACCCACCCACCGCAGAGCTAGATGGAGTAAAATATATGGGAATAGGATAGACTACCATAGGGTGGATAGTAGGGTTAAGGTGCATAGGGGGTAAGTAAGCCGGATAGTGGTTTGGCTTGCCAAATTTATTCCACAACTGGGCAGGCGTGCCGGAGTGTGGATGATGGGATTGAGGTGCATAAGGGATATATGTAAGCCAGACAGCGGTCTGGCTTGCCAAATTTATTCCACAATTGGGCAAGCGTGCCCCCCTTCAATGATGACGTGCAGCTGCATGTATTGTGGTCCCATGCTTGTGGACGGGTTCAGTCAGAGGCTCGTGATGAGTGAGAGCCCCAGCGTGATCTGGGTCGAAGTCTGAGAGGGGGGGACGTCCGTTAATCATTGATTAATTTATTGCATTTTTGTATGAGTGGAGTCTTGTAACATTTCAAATTCTGTACGACCTTTCTCCTAAGCAGTATGTATGTATGTGAAGTAATGGCACTTGCGTGTACATTGTACAAGTATGAGTACTGTAATGTACGTAAGCACCTCATGTACTGTAGTGGTGGTGTGTGAGGAAACTGTGTATCTTGTTGCTATGGTGGAGGAGTTTATCAGGTTCTAGTGATATTCATATCCTTCCAACCACTCACATTGAAAAGTTAGTACATGTGCATGGCGTATTTCCAGTTCCAATTCCAATTTAGACCTCATAGGATTACATCATAACTAGCACTGGTAACAATACACTCCTTCAGTACTAATCACAATAATATATTATTAATATGATCATCTATTGAATATATTACAGTATGTCTTTGTCAAATAACCTCATGTACCTCAACTTTTTCTGTATATTAGATCATTGTAATACAAATGTGTATTTCATAGAAAATGTAACTGTAGTCAACGTTTATCAATGACCGATAGTAACTGTTAACTCAGTTAATGTTAATTTAACATTGGAATGTGTATTGTATTTTACATTTTGTATGTATATATTAAATCATGCTAACATGTACTATGTATAATCACTTAATATATCAATATCAAATCAAATCATGTACTTCAAAATGAAATGTAACTGTCGTTGAGGTGTGTCAGTGAGCAGTAGTAACTATTGTCCAAGTGTTCAGTATGACTGTGGTCAACTCAACTGCTGGTACTTCACCATTGGAATAAATGTACTGATTGATTGTTATGGATTGCTGTGTCTCAAAGGTGATTGAAAGGAACAGAAACTGGTTATGCCTCATGAAGAAACATGTCGATGATTTTACTAAAATTTTTTAAGTGATTGAACTCTATTGAAAATGTTGTCAGTCTTCTGAAATGCCTGATTGTTGAATTGTTTTCTATTTATTGAGTAGTGGTGTCTGGATGTGATTGAAATAACAAGTGATTCTGAAACTTTCAAGTCATCATCTCACCTCAGTTGAACCTGACATATCGATCACCATTAATGTGAATAACAACCATAGTACCACAAACATGTAATATTATCCCTGTTTCCTGTTACTGATGTTGGCTATCTCGTGTACACACCAATGAGCACCTGTGTACCTTTCATGCTGCAATTGTATATGTGTACATACAGTACATGTATATGAGCATTATATGTATATAATAATATGAACATACATTGTACATGTGTACATACAGTAAATGTGTATGTGCATACATTGTATATACATGTGTGCATACAGTTCATGTGTATGTACATGCAGTACATGTATATGTGCATACATTGTACATATGTACATACAGAACATGTGTATGTGCATACTTGTCTGCACCGACGTCACCCCGAGCAAATTGAAATTTGTTATAATTATAATTATTATAAACAGAAAAACACCATTGTTCACTTCTAATCTGTTTATAACACAGATTAGAAGTGAACAACAGTGTTTTTCTGTTATTATAGTTGCTGAAAGTCTTTCTTGGACATGTGTATTAATGAAAGAGCACATGTGGTTGTATGTTAACTTCAGCCAGTTTGAGAAAGTTTTGAATACCATCACAACCAGACCTTTAGTCTGCTAGGGGAAGATAATTTAGGGAATAGCTTGCCAGACTAAGATGATTCCTCTCCACTCAACTCTATGGTGATCTTCACAACAGTTGATGTGTCGATGATAAGGTTTCTGTAATTATAATTTTTGGTGGTCTAGGAATATGTTAATTAGAGCACGTGTTTCAATGAAAATTCCTGATTTAATCATTAAACAGTCACTGTAAGAAATATTATCCCATCATAGTTCAATAAACTCAACAGTAGTCTAGCATGCATGCACGGCTTATAAGTACAACACTCAGCAGCTTATTCTGTAAGAATGTAGTGTACACCTCCAATTTGTGACATACAATTCAATTACAACAAGAATCAACTCACAGAAATCCGTTAGTCTAATAAATCATCGGCTGCAGCAGTTAAAAGTTCATTGAACGGAATATTCCATTTTGTGTTTCAAATGAATAAACATGTTTTGAATTTTTGAATTTTTGTGGCTTCCTAAACCTGTTGACCCTATAGCTGTATACTGATCCTTATTATAATGGAATAGTGCATAATATTATATACTACATCTTATTTAATGGTGTTAGTAGATGTTATGGCTCAATTTGATTGAAGTGAATATATTGTGCTATGCCTCTATGTAATGGTGACAGTCACATGACCAGTATGTTATAAAGGAATTGTTGTCATACAGCAGACATGTGTCTTGTGACAATCCCATGCCTATAGTTTAATGGTACATTAAACATGTGGCAGTCACATGTTTAACATAATAGTATAGGAAGTATCCTCTTCCTGTCAACAGTGCTTCCTGCTGTAGGGTCACATTTACAGTACGGTTCATGGAAAGGGTAACAGTGAACCGTTAACTTCTAAAGATTAACTCATAAAATATATTTAGCTTTCCGATAACGGATGAACCGTTAACGGATTAACTGTTAAACTGTTAATGGATTAACAGTTATCCTGTTTCATTCACGTAGAGTCTACCTAATACACGGTATGTTATGAATATGTATTTTGTTCGAGTGATTTTCAAAGAGTGCTTTCAGACGACTGTGTATGTATCTTGCAGAGAAGCTATGGTTTAGCACTAAATAAACCATGATCAAATATTCAAGTACTTTTTCATGCGTTCTAGACATAACAAGTGACGTCATATGATTGACACTTTATAATTACCAGGTAACAGATTAACTAATAACTGATTAGCCACTAACAGATATTGTATCACTTTTAGCTGATATTCCATTATTGCTAAGTTAAATGGTACATTGATTACAGGGTAACGGACAAAAATGTTACCTTTTCCATGATTCGCACCATATACGTATAATGTTCTATGTGACACTGTGTATATGAAACCTTTCAACATCATGTACAATGTGATGTCAAAAATGAGTTTATTTTGTCTTGTGACAATGACATGACCATAGTTTGATGGTATCTCGTGACAAATCACGTATAGTACTGGAAATTTCCCACGTACTTCCTGTTGTAAGGTCACATGTGTATAATGTTCATTGTGTGTACATCCGACCTTTTAACATCATGTATTGTTACACTGTACAATGTGATGTAAAGATATGTTCATTATAATTAGTTGTACAATAGATATTTCTTCATCCCATCATGTATAGCAATAAGATTTAAATTTGAAGTGAATACTATTATTTTAGTATCAATCAGGTTTACAATCTAACTGAGTGTTCATGACCTATTGAATTGTATGTGTTTCTCAAGTTCCTAGTTCACACACTACTGGTGAGTATAATGTTGTTTGATGTGTTAGTCTCTGGAACGAAGCTTCATTTCACTACACTTGAGAGCATTGGAGAATGTGTTCCATTTACGCATGTAACCGTTGTGGTTATATGGTCTGTTCAGTATTGAACAGTAACAGTCGTTATGCCACCATCCTGCATTGTGGTACCTAGTACAGTTTCCTAACCAGTTATCATTATCCCTGTCAGGTGTTGAAAATGGCATACCATCATGTATATTAGATGCACAAGCCCGCATCCCATCACCGGCTGTTCCTGTGTATGCTCCAAGATCTAGTCTGTACTTGTTGGCAGCATTGTGAACAGCAATGGAGCTGTAGATGGCATATTTGTGTATTCCTTTGTAGTCGGTCATGTCAATTCTCAACTCAGCAGCACAAACACTGAATGTCAAGCAGTTGATCTTCTTCAATCCAAGCCAATGTTCGTACTGTGGATCTCCAAATCCTTCTTCATAATCTGTCCAGTTGCGATTGAAGTCCAATTGAGCATGTCTTCTTCTCTGGAACACCATCCATTGTCCATTTTTCATGTCACAAAATACTTTGAATGGTTTGGTATGGGGACAGTTTGGTGCAATAGTGTAGACCCCATCTTGAGTACATCCACTCTGATAGATCTCCTCACAGTCACGAGGTATGGTATCCCCAGATGGTGTACCTGAGAATGAAGTGAATACACTAACCTGACCAGTACATGTAGTTCTTGCATGATATTTCTAGTCTGTAGTCCTAGTAGCTAGCTATCCCAGTGTCCTAGTGTATAGTGTATAATAATATGATTGAACTCACATTGTGCATTTGTGATGTGTGTTCCAGCTAGGATTAATCCAATAGTGAGGATGACTGGTGTGAGTAAATTCTCCATTGCCATCTTGTGTCAGTAGTTGAAGTAACTGCAGTGACCTCCAATGCAGGTTGATATCTTGTCCACTTGTTGTCTTTCTCCCTTTGAGCTGTTTGTGTTGTTGTAGGTTGTCACTTCTCTTCTTTTATAGCGTTATCCAAAGGAAGTGTGAGTGTTTGTGGCTGAATTATGTGGTTGCCTATATACAAGTGTAGTAGCGTATAGAATTACTGCGGTCAATGTCAGCATTTTTGTAAAAGTGTTGTTGTAAGTTTTCGTAATATGATATACATTTCTGCAGTGATCACAAATCTTGTGTGCGTATATTATTTCACTGAGGACTCTTTCTTGCCATTTATGGCATTAATAGAACTTTGTGGTAGATACCTGTTGTCCACAACAATTTCACACATTAGTTACCTGGTTTCCAAGAACCTGTATGTACTATTGAGTATATATTATGTGAAAATTGAAATTCATTCACATACACATATACATGTACACACACAGCAATTGGCTGACAGGTCCAGCATGGTAGGACCTGCAGTGGTGTTGGCACCAGCGGTTCAACAGACACCACTCCTGGTAGTCGATCCTCCCCCACTCATCCAACACAGTGTGAGGTGGGGTTAACCATCAACGTAGCTCACAGGGTCAGCTAGGGTGGATGGACAGGAACCACTCAGTGTGATGGCACATCATATGTAGGTGCTGGACCACTGGTAGCTGTTGGACCACTAGTAGGTACTGGACCACTAGTAGGTGCTGGACCACTAGTAGGTACTGGACCACTGGTAGGTGCTGGACCACTAGTAGGTGCTGGACCACTAGTAGGTGCTGGACCACTAGTTGGTGCTGGGTCACTAGTAGCTGTTGGACCACTAGTAGTTACTGGACCACTGGTAGGTGCTGGACCACTGGTAGGTGCTGGACCGCTAGTAGGTGCTGGACCGCTAGTAGGTGCTGGACCACTAGTAGATACTGGACCACTAGTAGGTGCTGGACCACTAGTAGGTGCTGGACCACTAGTAGGTGCTGGACCACTAGTAGGTGCTGGACCACTAGTTGGTGCTGGGTCGCTAGTAGGTGCTGGACCACTAGTAGGTACTGGACCACTAGTAAGTGGATGTTGCACATGCTAAGCTGTGTTTATGTTAACACTGTGGATACACCAGTAGCTGTCAGTTAGGAAACAACTTGGTATACTATCCTTAGCAGTTTATGGTTCATGATAGGTTCACTGTTGATGTGGTAGGTTAATGGAGGTTGAATACTAAACATTGTTTATTGTGGTACATGTGAAAACAAGTAGTAAGTTGCAAGAGTGTTAGTATGTTGGGAGATCAAGTGTGTTTTTTTTGTTGTGAGCACAATGCCAGGTAACCTTATAACTTCATGTACTGTGTTCATGTTCATGTATTTTGTCTTGTATGTGCCTGAAGAAGCCCATGGTGGGTGAAATGTTGCACAAATGATTAATTTGTGAAAAGGATTGTTCGAATATCACTATATAGACATGTTAAACAATAGTCCTACAACTATAAAGAAATACAACCAACATGTCTAACAACTTTCACGTTTAACTTCATGTACTGTTGCTAGAACAAGAAGTGTCCTGTGATAGCCTGTATACTATGGTATAAAGCTAGTGGGTTTCATTGGACAGTCACATGACTAATGTATAAGTTTGTTGAGTGTCATATGACTGTCACATGACCATTTATGCAATATCATTATTAATACACCTGTACTACGAGGCAATGAAGTATACTTGGATATGCACTAAATATTTCTTCCTCCCATCATGCATAGCAAGATGATTTGAATTTGAAGTGAATATCATTATTATTGTAGCATCAATCATGTTTACAATCTAACTGAGTGTTCATGACCTAGTGAATTGTATGTGTTTCTCAAGTTCCTAGTTCACACACTATTAGTGAGTATAATGTTGTTTGATGTGTTAGTCTCTGGAACGAAGCTTCATTTCACTACATTTGAGAGTATTGGAGAATGTGTACCAGCGAAACATGTAGCCATTGTAGTATGGTCTGTTCAGGTTTGAACAGTAGCATCGATTGTACCACCATCCTGCTCTTTGACCTAGAGCACAGTTATCTGCCCCACTATCATTATCCCTGTCAGGTGTTGAGAATGGCATACCATCACTGTCAAGATATGACGCACAAGCCCTCATCCCATCCCCGGCTGTTCCACTGTATGCTCCAAGGTGAAGCTTGTACTTGGTCTTCTCACTCTCTAAAGCAAAATAGTCATAAATGGCATGAGCCTTTCTTCCCTTGTTATCTCCCATATCGATCCTGAGTTCAGCACGACAAGTAGCAAAGGTGAGACAGTGGATCTTCTCATTTCCCAGCCAGAACTCCCACTTCAAGTTCCCAAACCCATTTTTGTATTCCTCCCAATTTCTACTGAATTTTTCCTGTCCATTTCTCCTCCTCTGGAACACGATCCACTGTCCATTGCGCATGTCACAGTAGACTTGGAAGGGCTTCATACATCCAGGGTCAATAGTGTACACCCCATCTTGAGTACATCCTCTCTGATAGACCTCCTTACAGTCACGAGGTATGGGGTTTCCAGGGTTACCTGTAGCAATGATCCAATTCCATCCTTTGGTAACCAGTGTGTGTGCACACATAATATAGATATATAATATATATATATAGTGTGTGTGTGTGTGTGTGTGTGTGTGTGTGTGTGTGTGTGTGTGTGTGTGTGTGTGTGTGTGTGTGTTCCTGTAGAGTATGAATGTGCTGTGTTAAATTGAATGTGTTTCATATCAGCCCACTCTGTACTGTGAACATGTACATCGTGTATGTGTGTGTGTGATAATTGTAATGTTACTGTATTTATCTGTATATCATCTGTTCTGTCTAGATGAATTATGTATGTAATGTACTTCAAATCTGATTATCATTAGTGGTGCAAACATATTAATTAACCACAGGAAGTAATTGAGTATAACAGGAACCTACCCACACCTCATTATCCATACTCTTAACTTGATATGTTTGATGTGTGATTTGAGAGTACTGGAATAATACCTGAATATTGCATGAAAAAGACTCTAAATATTGCACACCAAGCCTATTAGGTGCATGGCCTAATAATTTGGGAGTATCTTCCAGTTGTACCAATGTAATTACTTCCAATGATTAATGGCTTATTTAGTTGATTACTGTGGACTAATAATTAATTTAAAAACACGTGTGTGTACACATCCAATATCTCCCAACCCTCTACTCTCCCAGTGTCCTAATTTATATTTAATTAAGGTTTAGTGTAATTGCAAGAGACAACCTCACTTTTGAGAAGGCCAATCAGTGGGTATGTGTGAAAAATTATAATGAGGCAATGTAGTTAACATCCATTACAATAGTTTTTGTATGGATTCATTCCTACAGTTGTTCATTTGTTCATGTATCCATGGCCAGGTATTGTGAGATTGTCGATTAGGTATAGCTGTGTATGTAGTTAGTGTGTTGTACTCACATTGTCCATATGCTGTAGTGGCTAGTAGAAGTATGGCAATAGTTGTTGATCCACAACTAAAGTTGATCATGTTCTTGTTCCTGAGCTGTAACGTTCTCTGTAGTCAGTGTTCTCTTTCTCCTTGATCTCTCTTACTTGTTGTTTCTGTGCGTTGAGTGGTGTTCTTTTATAGCATTAGATTTCAGAGTTGTGTTGTCATAGCACTAACAAAATATCTAATTCATTGTATTAGTGAACCAGAAAAGATTCCCATTACATCAGACTTTTTGTTTTGAATGTATCAATCTAGAAGGATCTGATATTTAAGGGGATTTCTTTGTCATAATTATTATTAAATCTGATGTAATTTGAATTTTGTCTCTTCTTCATACAACTGGGCCTAGAGTGGTAGTTTTAGGAAACATGAATATTGTTGAACTTTGCTGTCTGCTTTACTCCTCAATAACACTACCTAATGGAGTGTTATTGAGGGAATTTTATTTGTACATTATACTGATTATGTTTTGGGAACAGGAACCATTTATGATAACTATGAATAATATTATGGTTAATTTGGATCACTAAATGCAAAATACTTTGTATTGTGCATATACCTTGGTTAGAACGCACTCCTGGTTAGTACAGACTACTGGTTAGTACGCACTCCTGGTTAGTACAGACTACTGGTTAGTACGCACTCCTGGTTAGTACAGACTACTGGTTAGTACACACTCCTGGTTAGTACACACTTCCGGTTAGTACACACTCCTGGTTAGTACACACTCCTGGTTAGTGCACACATGCATCTCGCTCAGTCCCTAGATAATGTATAACTACATTTATCACTGGTTTGTGAGTTTGCTTGAGTTATCATGACAATATCACCATAGCATATCATCAGTCATGAGGTGTGTGTGTGTGTGTGTGTGTGTGTGTGTGTGTGTGTGTGTGTGTGTGTGTGTGCCAAGACATTGACCAGTGCGTCATCAACGGGATCATAGGGACGCACACCTCTCTGAGACACTGTCTTCTGATCTGCTACAATCTTGGTCCCATGTTCCTTTTTGACGAACCCATTTTGCCTTCAACTTTCCCCTTGACTTGGAAGCTGGGATCCCCCTACATGGGGTTTCCAGGCCCCCATGACGAAGGACAGTGTGAGTCTCAAGAATGAGAGCTTCTTGTGAAGGAGGAGTGTGAACTAGTGCTGGAGGATGTCCTCTGGGGAGTATTCAACTAATAGCCTCTATCAATATCCAATTATCCCATTAAGTGTATTATACTAAATGCCCCCTATCAATATCCCTAATATGACTTAATTTATATCTTTATATTCCCTTGAGAGTATTCAACTAAATAGCCTCCATCAATATCCTTATAATATGTGGTATTTTGTGTGCCACTGGATAGATTACAGTGCAAAGTGTGCTAATATCTCCTCTAATTGCACACTTCCCATGCCGAGTAATTGTTATTACAATTTGCCAATTAATTTCCTAGCAACTCATTTATCACCTAAATAACAATGCTGTATGAGAGTCAATATAAAATTATATTATTTTATATGGAAACATACCACATAATAACCAAATATCCTATATAATGTGAAGAAGCTTTTAGCATTCAAAACTACTTTATACTCTACTCTTAAACACAGGGTTCAACAGATAATGTCTAATACAGTGGAAAAATACAGAGTTTAATCCGATGTTGCTGGCTGCTGTGTCATTCTCTCTGCATCTTCTTCCCTTGTGCTGTACTCAACACACAAGATAGTGATAAACACATGCATATTGGTATACTGACTGTATGTACTGTACCTCCCACAGATGATTGCCACTGTTCACCTTGGTAGAAGAAGAAGGACACTAGCATGCAGCAGCATGAGAAGGAGGTGGCACCTGTGGATTTGAAAGGTGTGTGTGTGTGTGTGTGTGTGTGTGTGTGTGTGTGTGTGTTACAACAGTATAGCATCTGTTGCTATAGAAGCAACACACTTATATATCAATTATATAATGTACAAAGCCCTAGCCATTGTATGAAGTTTCTAATCATTTAGCTTAATCAGATGTAATCTTTTAATGTTTATGATATCAACGGGTGCTATACTGGTTAAGACATGGTCACTCAGACAGTATGGCACATAAATCCACTCTCCCTTGAGACTTGTCATTTTATAATTATGTCTTGACCACTGAATAATCCTCACTAAATAGAATGTACAGTACAATATGTGTATATCTGTAATGATATTATTATTGTTACAAATCATGTTCCAGTTTCCACATTATCACTTCCTGTAATGAATCTCATTAAATTCACACATCAAAGGATTACATCATTGATCATAACACACATGGTAAATATAAGCCAATCTACCTAATATTAGTGTATGTGTAGAGTTAGTTATTGTGTGTGTTTCCATTAATCCTATGATTGTAGGCAGTGTGTTTATGACCATTGGTTGTTGTGTTAGTCGCGGAAACGTAACTTCATTTGAACAAACTTTAGAGAAATGTTATTGTTGAGGAAGTTGTGCCAAACTACTCCTTGAAGACCAACCAGTCCACTACGATACAGACCATTAAGGTTGGAATAAATGCAAGACTTGTACCACCATGCTCCATGACGATGACTACTACTAGCACAGTTCTCACTCCACTGATCATTGTCTCTATCTTTAGTGCTGTACTGCATACCATTGTGATAGGCTAGTGAATCTCCAGCAGTTCCTGTATAACCTGCTATGTTTAGTCTGTAGTTTGTTCCACTGTTGCCAACAGAGAAGAAGGAATATTGAGCATATTTGTAGTTCCCTTGGAAATCGGCTAAATCGACTCTTAGTTCTGTTCTTGGTGCTGCTGAGGTCAAGCAGTGTATATGGTCCAGTCCAAGCCAGAATTCTCTCTTGAGGTTCCCAAATCCAGTGACATAGTCTGCCCAGTTCCTGTAGAAATCCTCAGATCCATCTCTTCTTCTCTGGAAGACAGTCCACCCTCCATTCTTCATATCACAGAAGACGTTAAACGGTTTTCCACATCCAGGGTCAATAGTGTAGACTCCATCTTGTCTACATCCTTTGAGATAGGCCTCTCTGCATTCTTTAACAGGTGTTGATGGACCTGTGCAAATGTACCCAGTACATATTATGTAGGATAGAGTAGTCACTATATGTGAGGTCCTATATCCACATGTGATTGTGATCCATGTGAGTGCTACATATTATAATTACATGCATCCAATGTGTAATAATTTGGACATTGAGATACGTACATACTGTATGTATGGTACATAGTGGAAAAACTGAACCTACTATGTCCATACGTACACCTGTATGTGTGTCTGATTTCTCTCAGTATGTTTGTAGGAAAATACCAATAAGGCAACAGTATGTTTTCTCAAAAACCTCCATGCTATGATGAAGTACTTGTGTATATTAATTTGAAACTCACATAGATAATAATGAATTTGAAATACCTTTGAGAGAAAGTCGAGTTTACTATGTTAGAAGTCATTCCAATGGAGGCTCACATTTGAGGCTAAGATCACTTTTCTGGACAGCTGGGTATTCATACCACTCTCAGAAGGAAACTGTTTTGAGTGATATATAATTACAAATCTATGTAGTATATGTCACCCATATGTTCTCTGAGGTACACCTATTTCTAAACCTATGGGCTGTTTCCCTATCTGTACTTGATACACACACATAGCCATACAATGTTTACTGGCTTTTTGCCATGTACCATAATTGAGTGTATATTCTACTCACATTGTCCATATGCTGTAGTAGCTAGTAGAAGTATGGCAATAGTTGTTGATCCGCAACTAAAGTTGATCATGTTCTTGTTCCTGAGCTGTAATGTTCTCTGTAGTCAGTGTTCTCTTTCTCCTTGATCTCTCTTACTTGTTGTTTCTGTGTGTTGAGTGGTGTTCTTTTATAGCATTGGTTAGTGGGTGTGTGCATGTGGGAGTTCTGTTGTCATGACAGTATGTCGGTTACCTTGGCAACACACATAATGTCACCCTCATTTCTGAAGGAATAACAAGTGGTGTGTGTTGTGTTTTCAGAAAGTGAATTTCATTATATTTTTGTGTCTCCAGTGATTGTTTGTAGGTTGAAGGTTCTATAAACAATTTAGTATTTAACGGATATTAATAGGTTTTATCCAATAATGAAATGTTTGTACATATTGGAGTGTATTTGACATAATGTGAAATTGAATAACTCTTGTGGTGTAGTGACTCTGTCTATCTGTCTAGTTCCATTAGATTGGATTGGATTGGACAGCTTATTTCTTCAGGGGAACTATGACTACTACACTAGGCAAACACATGTTTTCTTGTAATGTTGTTGATGTGTTGAGACGATCAGTACATGTACTGGTTGGTATTTCTTAGCATTGTAGACTTGGGTATGTTCCCATTCCAAATTTTATAATTTCAGTGAAATGTGTCATTTCTGCATATATGTTTGCGTACATACATAATATGTGTACATACGTACTGCGTATGTATATATACAATGAAGTATGTCTCCTTTGATGCTCATTTGATTCAACAAATAATGGTTTCTGGAAGACAGTGGTCTGTCCCCAGTAGTTCCATTGTAGTCAGCACACATGATCTGTATATATTGTACAGCGTGTACTGTGTTGTACATGACATCTGTACATACTGTACAATGTATACTGTGTTGACATGAGATCTGTACATACTGTACAGTGTGTACTGTGTTGTGCAAGATGTCAGTACATACTGTAATATGTACACTATGTTGTACATTACATCTGTGTATATTTCCATTTCTATTTTAAAGTTAATCATGTTCTTGTTCCTGAGCTGTAACGTTCTCTTTAGTCAGTGTTCTCTTTCTCCTTGATCTCTCTTACTTGTTATTTCTGTGGGTTGAGTGGTGTTCTTTTATAGCATTGGTTAGTGGGTGTATACATGTGGGATTTGTGTTGTCACGACAGTATGCTGGTTACCTTGGTAACATAACTAATGTAAGGAATAACAAGGGGAGTTTGTTATGTTTTCAGAAAGTACATTATATTGTATTCTGTGTCTCCAGTGATAGGTTTAAAGTTCTTTAAACAAATTTCTTCAAGGAATGTATTCCTATTGACGAGGTATTATTTCAATATAGCATCCGTTACCATAGAAACAGTACTATTATGCAGCAATTTTATAATATATAAAGCGCTAGCAACAGTATAAAGCGTTAGCAACGGATGCTATACTGGTTAAGACATGGACACTCGGGCAGTATGACATATAAATACACTCGCCTTCGGGACCATGTCTTAACCACTGAGTAATGATTTATTGAATAAGACCTACATTTCTATAAGCAATTTATGAGTTATATAATATGTTTTACTACATGTATGTACATACACACTGTATTAATAATGAAGCATGTCTCTTTTGGTCCTCATTTGATTCAACAAATGATGTTTTCTGGAAGACAGTGGTCTGTCCCCAGCAGTTCCCTTGTAACCAAACACCTGTGATGTGCACATATTGTACAGTGTGCACTGTGTTGTACATGAAATCTGTGCATATTGTACAGTGTGTACTGTGTTGTACGTGTGATCTTAACATACTGTACAGTATATACTGTCAGGGTAAAATTTTAAGGAATTTTTCAGGTTGCCCCATGCTAATTCAAGTTGTCCAAGCCAAAATGTTTGCGAAAGTTGAGTGATTCACAAAATTCACAAAAGTTTTAGTTGACGAAAATTTTCTGTTTTAGAATATTT
>OZ026547.1:2733630-2851130 GCA_964020155.1 Chondrilla cf. caribensis | reverse complement strand
CAGTAATAGCTGGTGGAGGTCATGTGAAAGTCACATGACTAATGTATAGGTTTGCTGGATGTCATAGAATATGGCAGTCACAGGAGCAATACATATAATAATCATTAGTATATTATAGTGCCATGTCAAAGCCACTTGACTAATGTAGAAGTTTGTTGGGTGTCATGTGATAGTCACATGATCTATATATATATGTACAGTTGACTCCACTTATAACGAACTCGCTTAGAAAGAATTTCGCTTTATAACGAATCACCTTTAAGGAACACGTTCCGGACCATAGAAAACCTTCTGTTTATAGTGTACCTATTTCTGTTACAATGAACCACAACCACGAGATGTTACAACTGAGTCGCCTATAAATCTGACAAAGTAACTGGGTATCGACTATTGGGAAGCTTCAGAGGGCTTAGAAGAACCTTCGCTGCCAATATTACGTTTGGCAAAGCCGTCGCAATCAAATTGTAGCCTAATTTCTGGTTCTAGCTGTTTCCACAATCGGCCATTTTTTCGCGCAATATATTCTATTCAATATTATACTAAACACACGTCACTATTGAGTAGCTTCTTTAACAGTTAGGGATGTTATGACTGTACTTCGCATGTACAATGAATTCTTACTTATTTAAAAGATGCAATTTGGTTATAAAGAACTTCTTTTATTAAGAACTTTTTCATGTGGATATTCGGGTTTGTTATATCCAGAGTCAACTGTATATTCTATTATAGAAGTAGTATAATTGGATATACACTGAATATTTCTTCATCTCATTATGCATAGCAATAAGATTTGAATTTGAAGTGAATATTATTATTGCAGCATCAATCATGTTTACAATCTAACTGAGTGTTCATGACCTAGTGAATTGTATGTGTTTCTCAAGTTCCTAGTTCACACACTACTAGTGAGTATAATGTTGTTTGATGTGTTAGTCTCTGGAACGAAGCTTCATTTCACTACACTTGAGATATCTAGAAAATGTTTCCCAACGAAACATGTAACCATTGTAGTTGTATGGTGTGTTCAGTACTGCACATTCACAGCTGTTGTACCACCATCCTGCACTGTGGGCCTGAGCACAGTTATCTGCCCTGTTATCATTATCCCTGTCAGGTGTTGTGAATGGCATACCATCGGTGTTATCTAATGACCTAGTACAAGCCCTCATTCCATCACCAGCTGTTCCACTGTATGCCCCAAGATCCAGTCTGTACTTGTTGGCAGCATTGTGAACAGCAATGGAGCTGTAGATGGCATATTTGTGTATTCCTTTGTAGTCGGTCATGTCAATCCTCAACTCGGCAGCACAAACACTGAATGTCAAGCAGTGGATCTTCTTCAATCCAAGCCAATGTTCGTACTGTGGATCTCCAAATCCTTGTTCGTAATCAGTCCAGTTGCGATTGAAGTTCAATTGAGCATGTCTTCTTCTCTGGAACACAATCCATTGTCAATTTTTCATGTCACAAGACACTTTGAATATTTTTGTATTGGGACAGTTTGGTGCAATAGTGTAGACTCCATCTTGAGTACATCCTCTCTGATAAACCTCCTTACAGTCCCGAGGTATGGTATCCCCAGATGGTGTACCTGAGAATGGAGTGAATAAACTAACCTGACCAGTACATGTAGTTCTTGCATGATATTTCTAGTGTGTAGTCCTAGTAGTTAACTAGTTACCCTCTCAGTGTCCCAGTGTGTAGTGTATAATAGTATGATTGAACTCACATTGTGCATTTGTGGTGTGTGTTCCAGCTAGGATGAATCCAATAGTGAGGACGACCTGTGTGAGTAAATTCTCCATTGTCATCTTGTGTCAGTAGTTGAAATAACTGCAGTGACCTCCAATGCAGGTTGATATCTTGTCCACTTGTTGTCTTTCTCCCTTTGAGCTGTTTGTGTTGTTGTAGGTGGTCACTTCTCTCCTTTTATAGCCCAACCCCTGCAGAAGTGTGTGGGCGTGTGGGTCATAAGGAGACCATATTTGGGCAAAATTGCAATCTTTCTCCTTTTACGGTCATCTCTCACTGTCTTCAGTAGCTTTATTCTATTTATAGACCTCAGAGTATTATGTCCTAGTATGGTATTATAATCACTGTCAACTATGTTGGCAGAGGTTAACAGGCATCCCCCCTTGTGTGTGGATGTGGGTGGATGTAAATGAGTGCCCCCAGTGTGTACATGTAGGTGTGCATCTCATGTGTGCGCATGTGTGTATGCCCATGCAATGGTGTGCATGAGAATGATGGCATATGGCTTCCCAGTTAAGGCACAATGAGCAGGATGCAGGCATGGTAATTGGCGCCTTTTTAGAGTCGGGTCAGGGTACAATATATGACAGTCTTGTCAGCACAGCAGCTAGAAGGTGCATAAGTCAAATCAAACAGGGTAGAAATTAAACCAATTAAACTCACCCACCCACCCACCACAGAACTAGATGAAGGAGATATATGGGAATAAGATAGACTACCATAGGGTGGATGATAGGGTTAAGGTGCATAGGGGGTAAGTAAGCCGGAAAGCAGTCTGGCTTGCCAAGTTCATTGCACAGCTGGGCAAGCATGCCCCCCTTCAATGATGACATGCAGCTGCATGTATCATGCTCCCATGCTTTGGGACGAGTGCAGTTAGAGGCTCATGTTGAGAGTGTGATCTGGGTTGAGGTCTTAGAGGAGGGGTGGCATCCGTTAAACTCAGTCTAACTTTGTACACAAGCCAAAAGTTGTTAATTAGCCTTATGCTGAGGCCATCCATCATTGATTTGGGGAGCCATAATATGTTTTTGTCTGTTCCATTAGTATCATTGGATTGTGTTTGTCATCTGATCTCTTTGTTGGTGAGACTCAGTTTAACTTTATGATCCTGAAGTTTCAATAATATGTGTATGTACTTTACTATATAGCCTTTGTACATGTATGAGTTGCTGTACTGTAATGACAAATGACATTGTATGTACTTTGTGTACTGCATGCAGTAGTATTGTGTGTGGAAAAAGTATTGTTGTATGCTGGTTAGTGTCACCAGCTTGGCCTACCCAGGGTCCAAGTGGTACATATCAACACAGCTAAACATGCATGTACTCCCTTTGAAGGTGGTGCATATCTCATAATCATGAAGGGATGGGATGTTTGTACCTCGTTCATATGGCCTATGTACATCAGTCCTACACATATCCGTACTTATGCTATTATTGTAGAGGCTCGCATCTATGACAAAGAACTTAAAACAGGAATATTTCAAACAGAACATGTAGCATTCTTGAATTATAATTCTTAGAAAACATTTGATAACAATGTAGGTAAGTTAGATTATCTGATCTCCTTGTTAGAGACTCAGTCTAACTTTGTACACAAGTCAAGAGTTGTTAATTAGCCTTCTACTGAGGCCATCCATTGTTGATTGGGGGAGCCATAATATGTTCTTGTCTGTTCCATTAGTATCATTGGATTGTTTATGTCATCCAATCTCCTTGTGTGAGTTCAGTCCTGAAACATTACTAGTACTGTACTCTGACCTGTTATGATCCTGAAGTTTCAATATGTGGATGTATGTACATTACTGTATGTTCATTGTACATACGTATATGAGTTACTGTAGTGTAATGTGTGTACTTTAATGTACTGCATGTAGTGGACCAGGTGTTGTGTTGATTGGGGGAGCCATATCATGTTCTTGTCTGTTCCATTAGTATAATTGGATTGTGAATTGAGATTTATTCTAACTTTGTACACAAGCCAAGAGTTGTTAATTAGCCTTCTACTGAGGCTATCCATTGTTAATTAGGGGAGCCATAATATGTTGTTGTCTGTTCCATTAGTATCATTGGATTGTTTATGTCATCCGATCTCCTTGTGTGAGTCCAGTCCTGAAACATTACTAGTACTGTACTCTGACCTGTTATGATCCTGAAGTTTCAATACGTGTATGTACATTACTGTATGTTCATTGTACATGTATGAGTTACTCTATTGTAATGTGTGTATTTTTGTACTGCATGTAGTGGTGGTGTGTATGGAAACAGTATTGTTATATGCTGGTTTGTGTCACCACCATGGCCTCCCCAGGGTCCAAGTGCCACATATCAGCGCAGCTAAACATGCATGTACACCCTCTGAAGATATAGTATACCCTGTAGTGACCAGGGCCCATCCCACTACGAGGTATACTATATTTTCAGATCAATATCTACGAGATTCTATATCTGTACGTCAGTTATGCTATATATTTTTACCTTATAATCATGGCCTATGTATGTATAATTATATGTGTATATGTGTACCTATAGTGTATATGATATTATGTGTTTACACCTATACATATATCTGTACTATCACTATTATCATAGAGTCTTACATCTATATACAACAATGAATTTGGAACAGGAATATCTTAAACAGGACAAGTACTAACAATCTTGAATAATTCTTAAGACATAATTTGATGATAATTAATTAGATTTTTTTGATCTCCTCCTCTCCATCATATATGCTACAATGTGTCACCACCATGGCCCCACAGGGTCCAAGTGACACATATCAGCACAGCTAAACATGAATGTGCACCCTCTGAAAGTCTTGTAGCATTCCAAATTCTGTTTCCTAAGCAGTACGTATGTATGTAAAGTAGTACATAGAGTGGGGGAAATACCTATCTTACAACAGCATAGCATCTGTTGCTATAAAAGCAACACACTTATATAGCAATTTTATAATGTACAAAGCCCTAGCCATTGTATGAAGTTTCTAATCATTTAGCTGATGTAATCTTCAAATGTTTATGATATCAACGGATGCTCTACTGGTTAAGACATGGTCACATTATTATTGTTATAAATCTTGTTTGGGTTCCAACATTATCACTTCCTGTAATGAATGTCATTAAATTCACACATCAAAGGATTATATCATTGATCATAACACACATGGTAAATATGACACAATATACCTAATATTAGTGTATGTGTAGACTTAGTTCTTGTGCGTTTCCATTAATCCTATGATTGCACGCAGTGTGTTTATGACCATTGGTTGTTGGCTTAGCCGTGAAAACGTAACTTCATTTGAACAAACTTCAGAGAAATGCGATTATTGAGAAAGTGGTACCACTGTACTCCATGATCACTACTCAGACCACTAAGATAATTACCATTTAGGTTAGAGTGGTGACAGGCCTTGTGCCACCATGCTCCATGCCATGTAGTAGCACAGTTCCCACCACTCCACTGATCATTGTCTCTATCTTTAGTAGTAAACTGCATACCATTATGATAGGTTAGTGAATCTCCAGCAGTTCCTGTATAGCCTGCTATGTTTAGTTTGTAGTTTGTTCCACTGTTGCCAACAGAGAAGAAGGAATATTGAGCATATTTGTAGTTCCCTTCGTAGTCTGCTAAATCGACTCTTAGTTCTGTTCTCGGTCTTCTGGTAGTGAGGCAAACGAGTTTCTCCAAGCCAAATATACCCATTTACGTATGTAGGATAGAGTAGTCACTATATGTGAGGTCCTATATTAACATGTGTGTGTTGTGTAGTGAGTGAGTTGCTACATAATGCATCTATACAATTATGTAATAAACCGACATTGAGGTACATACTGTATGTATGGTATATGGTGGAAACACTAAACATACTATGTCCATACATACACCTGTATGTGTGCCCGATTTTTCTCTGAGTCAGTACATTTATAAAAATGGCCATAAGGCAACCATAATATGTTTTCTCAGCCACCTCCATGCTATGATGAAGTACCTGTGTATTACTCTTATAGGTAGCAATAAGACGAATAACAGTTGAGTTTAATATGTTAGAAGGCACACCAATGGAGGTTCACACTTGCATGAGGCCAAGAGCAGTGTTTGGGACAGCTGGGTATTCAGACCACTCTCAAGAGGAAGCTGTTTTGAGTGATTTGAAGTTACAAATCTATGTGTGGTGTATGTGACCAGTATGTTCACTAAGGTACACCTATTTCTATACCTGTGGCCTTGGACAAACATCTGTATCTCTCTCTTATTTGATAAATACACATAGCCGCTAAATGTTTACTGTTTTCTGCAATGTACCATAATGAATGTATAATTACTCACATTGTCCATATGCTGTAGTAGCTAGTAGAAGTATGGCAATAGTTGTTGATCCACGACTAAAGTTGATCATGTTCTTGTTCCTGAGCTGTAACGTTCTCTGTAGTCAGTGTTCTCTTTCTCCTTGATCTCACTTACTTGTTCTGTGTGTTGAGTGGTGTTCTTTTATAGCATTGGTTAGTGGGTGTGTACATGTGTGAGTTGTGTTGTCATGACAGTATGTCGGTTGTTATGGCAATATCATCACACCACATAATCAATCATGAGATGCTTACAGACTTCCACAATCAGTTAGTCAAATTAAGTAGTTATGTCTTGCACATATGAAATCTAAGTCTATTGTTTCGGGTAAGCTCTCTCTCTCACACACAGGCCGCAGGTGTGTGTGTGTGTGTGTGTGTGTGTGTGTGTGTGTGTGTGTGTGTGCATGTGTTTGTGTATGTATGTACATGTTTTCCGTGTTTGCATGTAGCATATCTATATGCCTGTGTCTACTGACATAAAACAGTACTTTTGCAGTTCCTATGAACAGCTGCTTTTTCTGACATGGCCGCTTAGTTTATATGCTAAAGACATAACTTTCTCACAGTCATGTGTCCTCCTTACATAGCATGGGACTTGATATCAATTAATAAGCATGGGAATGTGTTTTATTTCATATCATGCTCTGATTGTGACACATGTACACATACAATTGCATGTACGTATATGTACTCATATGTGCATACAAACATACATGTGCTGTATGTAAACATGCATTCATACATACATGTGGACATTTACATATTATATGATAGTGGTATCCTGGTATAGACAATTGCATGAATGCACACATAGGCAGGATATAACTATTACATGCACCAGTGACCTGTTCTCCAGTGCTGTCTTTATTGATCTGCTGCTAAAGTAAGGCACAAGTGTACAAGTCATGCAGAATATATTTACACACATGTACATGACACATATCCATATGTGTGTTCATGTATACAGAACCTAAAACATGCATGCTCACAGTATGTACACAAATGTGCATGTTATATACTTACACTGGTTATAATACATAATATATACGTTTAAACACATTGTACATGTACATAATATGTATGCACATGCACACACGTATATGTATGTACACACATATTTAATCAATTGTTTCTTTAGGCTAGCCTGCCTGAAAGATGGATACAGAAGTGTTCAGCTGCACTGGCTGATGGGAATCTCCACCAACCTCTTCAGAGAACATTTGAATAACTGTCCTACCAATCAATGTCCGCAGCTGACCTGAGGTGTGTGGGTGCATGTTTATCTTATTAGAGGTCAGTACTTGGTATGGAACATGTGTATATTATGCAAGCATATGTACATGCAAATATGCATACATGCGTACATGCAAATATACGGACATGCATACATACATCCAAACATGCAAACATAGAAACACTTCAATTAAAACATGCATGCATACGCACATGCAAACATGATGCATACTATGTATACATACACCCATATGTGTAAACTTTTATACATGAATGCGAACACTAATGCATACAAACATACACCCTGTACCTGCAAGCATGATTCATACCTACCTACTAACATACATTAGTGTAAGCATACATGTATGCAAACATTGATACATGTAAACATACACAATGCACATGCAAACACATGCATGCACGTGTGTATTGCTTGCAACTTTCTGAGGCAAATGTGTCACTGATGACAATTCTATAAAATTAACCACAATTATTAATTTTGACAACCTTTCTAATCTGACATAGTATGATAATATTGTTTGATTATTAGGAAAGCATATTATATATCCTTCTATGCCTAATACTGTATACTCTATCTACTGTCTCTGGGACATTTATATTGTAATATACATGTTCCTTGTGCAATAATGCATGTGTGTATGTGTACTGTACACACTGATATTTACACTGACAAGTATATCAAGGTTTGTGTATGTGTGTGGGTGTGGGTGTGGGTGTGTGTGTGCCTGTGTGTGTGTGTACATGCACATGTATGTTTTATATCCCTTCTCCCCAGCTACACATCACATCTTTCACTGTCTTACAGGTCACCTACATTCAGCCTGTTGTGAACCCTTCCTCTCTGTCGGCAAAGATGCCAACACATTGACCAGTGTGTCCATCAACGGGATCATAGGGACTCACACCTCTCTGAGACACTGTCTTCCGATCTGCTGCAACCTTGGTCCCACGTTCCTGCTGGGATCCACCTACATGGGGTGTTTCCAGGCCCCCGTGATGAAGGACAGTGTGAGTCTCAGGAATGAATGCCGACTGTGAAGGAGGAGTGTGAACTAGTGCTGGGGATATCTCATTGAGAGTATTCAACTAAATACTCCCTACCAATATCCCAATATGACTAAAATATCTCTATATTCCCCTGACAGTATTCAACTAAATAGCCCCCAACAATATTCCGATATGTGGTATTTTGTGTGGATAGATTATTAGTGCAAAGTGTACTAATAATTATATCCACTAATCGCACACTTCCCATGCCAAGTAATCGCTATTACAATTTGTCAATTAATAGACTAGAAAGATCATTGATCACCTATAATAACAATACTGTGTGAGAGTTAATATACCATTATTATTATTTAATATGGGAACATACCACATAATAACCAAATAGCATGTATAATTATGATATCATAATATGAGGGAGCTTTTGGTATTCAAAACTACTGTTATATACCCACAAACACAGGTAGTTCAGTAAAAATATTAAAATAAATACAGTGGTCAAAGGATAATGTCTAATACAGTGGGAAAGTACACTCAACAGTTGGTATACTAGTATATGTTAATAGTTTAATGTGTTCTTGTTGTTTATTATATTACTCCAACACAAGTAGTACAATAATCAATTCACATAAATTAAACACAGTGTTCAGCGGATAATGTCCAATACAGTGGTAAAGTATGGAGTTTAATCCAATGTTGCTTGCTGCATGTGCTCTTCTCTCTACAACTTTTTCCCATGTGCTGGCAGATATAGTCAACACACAAGATAGTGATACACACATGTTTATTGGTATACTGACTGTATGTACTGTACTTCCCACAGATGATTGCTGCTGTTCACCACGGTAGCCAGAGTGTTCTTGGACCGATTGTATCAGAAGAGAGGGTTGTGTTTGGTGTCGTAGCCAATGTCGAGAAGGACACAAGCCTGCAGCAGCTCGAGAAGGAGGTGGTACCTGTGGATTTGAAAGGTGTGTGTGTGTGTGTGTGTGTGTGTGTGTGTGTGTGTGTGTGTGTGTGTGTGTGTGTGTGTGTGTGTGCGTTATTGTGTGTGTGAGTGGTTAGCAGACACACATTTGGCCTTACCAAGATGTACTATTTGGATGCTGCAGAGGCTATGGTGACCAGATTTTATAACCTCTTCACTGCATTTATTCACTATGATGTGTGTACCCCCTGATGATTGATGTGTATGTGTATGCATTTTTCCTCACACTAATCTGTCACTGGACAGGATATTTCCTTTTCAGTTTCATTGATATTAATATCCTTCCACCTACTCACATGCAAACGCAAACTCATGAAGGACACACACACCATTAATATAAGAAAATTACACACTTAACAGTTGGACCAGGTATACTTGTCATGTTAATAGTCCATCCACACTTAGTATCACGAGTGTTTTATTGTAATTCTTCACACCGGGATTGTTGCTTTTGTGTTAGTCACGAGGTCGTAGCTTTATTTCAGTGAACTTCATGGCATTCTGTTTTCCATGAGCTAGAGGGTGCCAGTAGATAGTCCCCCAGTTGCTTGTACCATAACGATAGCGTCCATTGAGGTTGGAATGTTGGCAAGCATTGTACCACCATGCTTCATAATTACTGGTGGCACAGTTAGAACCCCACTTATCATTGTCTCTATCTTCAGTGGTAAACTGCATGCCATTATGATTGGCTAGTCTATCCTGGACAGTACTGGTCCAGTTGTGGTATCCTACATCTAATATGTAGTTAGTACTAGGACCATTAACGTTGAAGAAATCATAGTAAGCATGTCTCTAGTTCCCAAAGAAGTCTACTAAATCAATTTTTAGTTCTGTTCTCGGTGATGCTGAGGTCAAGCAGTGTATATGGTTGAGTCCAAGTCAAAATTCTCTCTTGAGGTTCCCAAATCCAGCTACATAGTCTGCCCAATTCCTGTAGAAATTCTCAGATCCATCTCTTCTTCTCTGGAAGACAGTCCACCCTCCATTCTTCATATCACAGAAGACATTAAACGGTTTTCCACATCCAGGGTCAATAGTGTAGACTCCATCTTTCCTATACCCATTCAGATAGGCCTTTCTACAGTCACGAGGTGTAGGGTCAGGATCTGTAGAATAAACGGACATATTTCGGTGATTATTGTACAATCAATGGAATGTTAAGTGTCTTAATTGTGTGCATCCTTTGAGATAGGCCTCTCTACATTGTTATTTGGTGTTGATGGACCTGTGTAAGTACTTCCAGTACATATGTAGGATAGAGGTTTCACTATAATAGGGGAGGTCTCGTGTGTTTGTTGTGTTGTGAATAAGGTCCTACACAGTACACACATCTGATGTGTAATATTCCAGACAATGAGATACATGCTGTATGTAATCGAGTGTATATGCTACTCTCATTGTCCATACACTGTACACTGACAAATTACAGCTTAAAATTGCTATTATCATAAACAGGGTTAAATAACTATGTTAGAAGGTGCTCCAATTGACGTTTAGGCGAAATCAATGAGCTACGTATGTACATATGCAACAGCTGGGTATACAGACCACTTCTAGGAGGAAGGTGTTTTGAGTGCCAAATTTACTCACGAATGTTTGCAGTATGAGACACACACCCATTTTTTTCTCTAAAATACTTCTGTATCTGTACATTTGTACAAAACGCCCATATTCAATTATCCCCTACACATATGTAGCTTACACCCATAGTCTATTTACTGTTTTCTGCTATGTACCATAATTGAGTGTATATTCTACTCAAATTGTCCATATGCTGTAGTAGCTAGTAGAAGTATGGCAATAATTGTTGATCCACGACTAAAGTTGATCATGTTCTTGTTCCTGAGCTGTAATGTTCTCTGTAGTCAGTGTTCTCTTTCTCCTTGATCTCTCTTACTTGTTGTTTCTGTGTGTTGAGTGGTGTTCTTTTATAGCATTGGTTGGTGGGTGTGTACATGTGAGTGTGTGTTGTCATAACAATATGTTGGTTGCCTTGGTAACACACTTACTCTCACCCTTCTTTCTGAGGGAATAACAAGTGGTGTGTGTTGTGTTTTCAGAACGTGAATCTTATTGTATTCTTGTGTCTCCAATGATTGCATGTAGGTTGAAAGTTCTATAAACAATTTGATCTTTTAATGAATAGCATTAGGTATTTATTCAATTAGAAATGTTTGATTTGGAGTGTATTTAATATAATGTGAAATTGGAATAACTTGTTATTCTTGTGGTGTAGTGACCCTGTCTGTCTGTCTAGTTCCATTAGAACACACATGTACACATTAACATGTTTACTTGTAATGTTGTTGATGTGTTGAGATGATCTGTACATGTACTGGTTGGTATTTCTTAGCATTGTAGACTTGGGTATGTTTCCATTCCCAATTTTATAATCTTTCATTGAAATGTGCCATTTCTATTATGTTTAACTACAATCATGCATGTACATACACACTATACAATGAAGCATGTCTCCTTTGGTCCTCATTTGATTCAACAATTAATGGTTCCTGGGAGACAGTAGTCTGTTCCCAGCAGTTCCACTGTAGCCAGCACACACGATCTGTACATATTGCACAGTGTATACTGTGTTGTACATGAAATCTATATATTATACTGTACAGCGTATAATGCATTGTACATGAAATCTGTACGTATGCTACAGTGTACATTGTTGTACATGATCTATACATACTGTACAGTGTATAATGTGTTATACATGTTATCTGTACATATACTCTGCACTTATTCAGGTACTAACATTAAGTATGGATCTACATACTCAATATTGTAAGGTATTATTATATGTATGCATTTTGTGTGACATTGTGAATAATCTGTTTGGTATATAATTTACCCACATGACATTGTATATTCTGTACATGGTGTATGTTTTGAAATTATGATACTACTTGTGATGTATGTTTACTCTTATGATATTTAGTGTCGACACTCAGTGACTGTTTCAATTATTTCATATGCTAAATTCAATTATTTCAAAAAATACGTAGAAAATTTTTCAAGTGCATTTTGTAATGAATGGGAATATACTTAAGTAGTTCTACTTTAGTCCAATGAGTGTTTCCATGGTAACACTGTAGGACTGTGTTTTGACTAGTCTCTAGCTCTGAGTTTCATTTCAGCAAACTTCAGTGAGTGATTCCCAGTAGTGAATGTGTACCAAAGAACTGCCTCTCTTTCTCTTGGTGTTGTGTCATGATAGTAGATGCCATTCAGTTGTGAGCGCATGCAAGAGTTGTACCACCATCCTCCCTTCCGGAGTTGTGCACAGTTACCATCACCCCAAAAGTCATTTTCATTGTCATGTGTGGTGAATGCCATTCCATTGAGGTTGAAGGTTTCACTGCCATACTGTATGCTGTCTCCGGCAGTTCCGCTGTAGCCTGCAACCTGTAGCCTGTACTTACTAGCAGCATTCCCGACCATAAAGAAGTTGTAATAGGCATATTTCTTATCTCCTCGGAAATCAGCCATGTCGATTCTCATTTCAGTTCTGGCAGTTCTTGTAGTGAGACAGTGGATCTTCTCCAGACCCAGCCACTGCTCACCCCAGACTGAACCAAAGCCCGAAACATAGTCTGCCCAACCTCTATTGAAATTCTCAGATCCATCCATTCTTCTCTGGAAGACAGTGTATTGGTTGTTGCAATAAACTTTGAATGGTTTCTGGTTTGGACAGTGAGGATCAATAGTGTAGACTCCATCTTGAGTACATCCTTTCTGATAGACCTCCTTACAGTCACGAGGTATGGGGTTTCCAGGGTTACCTGTAGCAATGATCCAATTCGCTTCAATCCTCCAGTAAACAGTGTGTATGTACACATAGTGTGTGTGTGTGTGTGTGTGTGTGAGTGTGTGTGTGTGTGTGTGTGTGTGTGAGTGTGTGTGTGTGTGTGTGTGTGTGTGTGTGTGTGTGTGTGTGTGTGTGTGTGTGTGTGTGAGTGTGTGTGTGTGTGTGTGTGTGTGAGTGTGTGTGTGTGTGTGTGTGTGTGTGTGTGTGTGTGTGTGTGTGTGTGTGTGTGTGTGTGTGTGATAAATCAATTGTAATATTGCTGTATTCATGTGTATACAATCTGTTCTTTCTAGTGCTGGGTTGATTAACGGGTCCACATCAAGTCTGATTTATCATTAGTGGTGCAAACATATTAATTAACCACAGGAAGTAATTGAGTATAACAGGACAATGTGTTTGATGTGTGATTTGAGAGTACTTGAATAACACCTGAATATTTCACGAAAAGACTCTAAATGTTGCACACCAAGCCTATTAGTGCATGGCCTAATAATGAGGGAGTGGCTTCCAGTTGACCAACATAATTACTTCCAATGTTTAATGGATTATTCATTTGATTACAGTGGACTGATAAATGATTAAAAATTATGTATATGTACACATCAAATATCTCCCACCCCACTACTATCTCAGTATCCTAGTGTGTAGTGTAATTGAGGTTTAGTGTAATCACAGGAGGTAATTGAGTATTGAACAACACCCCTCCCCCACCTTATAACCCACAATCTTCACTCAATGGAATTTGACTTGTACTTTAAGAGTACATGAGAAGTATGTGAACAAAGGACTCTAAATATTGTCCCTCAAGCCTATTAGGTGTATGGCCTAATAAGTGGAAGTGGCTTTGGTTACACCAACTTTACTTCTGGTGACTAATTATTAGTCCTTCAATTGTTATGAACTGATTATCAGATTAAGAATGCACCCTATTCCTTGAACTTGATCTCACGTACACATCCAATATGTCCCATCCCACCACTATCCCAGTGTCCTAGTGTGTAGTGTATAATAGTATGATTGAACTCACATTGTGCATTTGTGATGTGTGTTCCAGCTAGGATGAATCCAATAGTGAAGATGACTGGTGTGAGTAAATTCTCCATTGTCATATTGTGTCAGTAGTTGAAGTAACTGCAGTGCCCTCCAATGCAGGTTGATATCTTGTCCACTTGTTGTCTTTCTCCCTTTGAGCTGTTTGTGTTGTTGTAGGTGGTCACTTCTCTTCTTTTATAGCCTTCTCCAAAGGAAGTGTGAGTGTTTGTGGTTAATCTATTGGTTGCCTATATTAGAGTATACTACAGTGTGTAATTATTCCTGTGGTCAGCCTCAGAATTTCTGTTTTGGGTGTTATTGTAAGTATTCCTAATTATGAGATACTCATTTTTATTATCAAATTTCTTGTCACATTATACTTGACCTCACTGAGACTAATTGACCATTTGTGGTAATAACAAAACTTTGTGGTAGACACTAGTTGTCCACAACAATTTCTAAACATTATTTCCATGGTTTCTGTGGTTCAGTATGGATTCCTATACCTCACCTATGTACATATGTTATAATATTGTACCTATTGTACATATGTTATAATATATGTGTGAATGTTGGTACATTAACATCATACACTAATGCATGCATGTTAACATGTATATGCACACACACACACCTGCATGGATGCACACACTCATATATGGTTCATGATCAGTTCACTGTTGATGTGGTAGGTTAATGAAGGTTGAATACTAAACATTGTTTATTGTGGTACATGATGGTTTGTTTTAGTTCCTTAAATTTACAAGAGTGTTAGTATGTTGTGAGGTCAAGTGTGTTGTTTGTTTGTTGTGTGCACAATGCCAGGTAACCTTATAACTTCAAGTACTGTTGATAGAAACTGAAGTGTCCTGTCATGTGATAATGTGTATGGTATAGTACAGAGCTTGTAGGTGTCATATGATTGTCACATGAGCATTATATACAATGATCATTATTTATACACATGTATAATATCAGGTAACCCTATAACTCCATGTCCTGTCATGTGATGTGTGTATAGTATAGAACAGAGCAGTTAAGGGTTAGGGTTAGGGTCAGGGTGGGTTTTATGTGACAGTCACATGACTTATGTCTATGTTTGCTGGGTATCATATGACTGTCACTTTACCATAATATATAAAATCATTATTAATACAATGTTGCTCATATATTAGAGTATACTACGGTATAATTGTTCGTTGATAATACTTGGTCACCCTCAACATAATATACGTATGTAAGAGTGTTGTATTTTGTATTAGTAATGCGACATGCAAAATTGAAGAGATTATGAGATCTAACGTATGGCTTCGGTGACAGATTTTGTCCATTTATAGTCATAACAGAACCTTGTGGTAAATTACACTTAACTGTTTAATATTTGTATTATCCTAAAGTATGTACAAATGTATGTATATTAAGTATAATTGTATTTTACCTGTGGCCTCTTCAATTTCTATGAGGATGTTGAGGTGGACAACAATTTTATAAACATCATACTTGGTTTCAGAATAAGTATTGAATCTTAGACATTATATACTTAATATACACACTCACACTAAGTATGTATTGCTGTGGCCTCTCCATTTTCTATAAGGATGGTGTGGTAGACACCAGTTGACCACAACAATTCATCAACATTATTTACTTGGTTTCTGTGGATTAGTATGACTACATACAACTGTTTATGTGAAGATTGGCATTGATGTGCACATGCACTACACATCAATCACATACGTGTACATGCATATGAACAAATGTAAGTGTATGCACTAACATACACACATGGATGTATGTACCACACATGCATGCACACACACACATACATAATTATGTAATTTTATTGATATTTATGATCACTTTCAGGTGCCAAACAAAATGGGACAGTTATTGGTGATGTCATTCTTCCACCCTGGGCCAGGGGGATCCCCAGGAATTCATCAGAGTGCAAAGAGAGGTATTAAATTCATTTTTTTGTGCAATGCCTCAATACTGTTCACCTCATGATACCCTAGGGTGCATTATGTGGTATACATACAGTATATGTACAATTATGCTATGTTTGTTGATCATACATCATTACACATGCACAGATAGGCAGGCACTGTTTATGAACATAATACATATACGTATGCAAGTAAAAGTTCACTGTATTATACAGTCAAATGTGCTTACTAGTAAGTACCTTGAAGGGCACACCAAATCTGTACTTCTTAGCAGAAGTACTGATTGACATAGTGTATATGAGCTAGGGACTGAGTGAAGTGTGTGTACTAACCATGATCGAGTGCATACTAACCAGGAGTGTCTACTAACCAGGAGAGTATACTAACCCAGGTACTTACTAAGCAAGTTGCACTGTGGTTTTAACATGTAAATATGTGCACCATATGTGCATTATACTTCTACACACAAGGATGATGTGGTAGACACGCTAGTTGACCACAACAATTCATCAACATTATTTAATATTTGGTTTCTGTGGTTTAGTATGGATTCCTATACCATCCCTATGATATTGTACATATGTTAAATAAATACATTAACATCATACACTTATGCATGCACATACACATGTATTCACATGCACACACACACTCATGGATGCACACACTCGTACATGGTTCATGATAGATTCACTGTCGATGTGGTAGGTTAATGAAGATTGAATACTGAACATTGTTTATTGTGGTACATGCATGATAGTTCGTTTTGGTCCCTTGAGTTGCAAGAGTGTTATATAGTATGTTGTGAATTCGTGTGTTGTTTGGTTGTTGTGTGCACAATGCCAGGTAACCTTATAACTTCAAGTACTGTTGCTAGAAACAGAAAGTGTCCTGTCATGTGATAATGTGTGTAGTACAATACAGAGCTGGTGGGTTTCATGTGACAGTCACATGATTAATGATGTGTTGTTTGTTGGGTGTCATATGACTGTCACATGACCATTGTATACAATACCATTAATACACATGTTGCATATATTATGAGAGTACACTACAATATAATTGTGTGTTAATAATGTTGTGGTCACACTCATCATAATATCCGTATGTAAGAGTGTTGTATTGTGTATTAGTAATGTGACATGCAAAATTGAAGAGATTATGAGATCTAACGTATGGCTTTAGTGACGTCACAGCTGACAGATTATGTCCATTTATGGTCATAACAGAACCTTGTGGTAAATTCATATTTAACTGTTTAATATTTGTATTATCCTATAATATTTACAAATGTACATATATTAAGTATAATTGTATTTTATCTGTAGCCTCGTTATTTTCCATCAGGATGTTGTGGTGGACAT
This sequence comes from Chondrilla cf. caribensis, assembly GCA_964020155.1. Classification (NCBI taxonomy): domain Eukaryota; kingdom Metazoa; phylum Porifera; class Demospongiae; order Chondrillida; family Chondrillidae; genus Chondrilla; species Chondrilla cf. caribensis. The sequence continues at coordinate 2,833,615 of OZ026547.1, read as the reverse complement.
ATTGTCAGCAACAATGTCCCTTCCAAACAGTATGTGCAGCCATACAGTTACACATCCCATTTGGAAAGGACATAACTAATACAATGTCATACGTATGTATATTGAGTACAACTGTATTTTATCTGTGGCCTCTTCAATTTCTATGAGGATGTTGTGGTGGACAACAATCCATGAACAGCATTTATGTACCTGGTTTCACTGGATAAGTATTAAATCTTAGACATTATACTTATACACCCTCACACTAAGTATGTATTGCTGTGGCCTCCACATTTTCTATAAGGATGGTGTGGTAGACACCAGTTGACCACAACAATTCATCAACATAATTTACTTGGTTTCACTGGATAAGTATTAAATCTTAGACATTATACTTATACACGCTCACACTAAGTATGTATTGCTGTGGCCTCCACATTTTCTATAAGGATGGTGTGGTAGACACCAGTTGACCACAAATTATCAACATTATTTACTTGGTTTCACTGGATAAGTATGACTACATACAACTGTGTATGTGAAGATTGGCATTGATGTGCTCATACACTACACATCCGTGCATATGCATACATAAGTGTATGCACTAACATACACACATGGATGTATGTATATACCACTCATGCATGCACGCACACAACACACACACACACACACACACACACACACACACACACACACACACACACACACACACACACACACACACACACACACATGTACACAAACACAGAACACATGCACACACACAAACGTACACACACACTCACACATGTACACGTATGCAAGCTCACACCCTTGAATACACATACGTAGATACACACACACACACACACACACACACACACACACACACACACACACACACACACACACACGTGAACACACACACACACACACACACACACACACACACACACACACACACACACACACACACACACATGAACACACACACACGCACGCACACACACACATAATTATATGCATTTATTGATATTTATGTTCACTTGCAGGTGCCAAACAAAATGGGACAGTTAATCGTGATGTCATTCTTCCACCCTGGGCCTAGGGGGAATTTCCTGGGAATTCATCAGAGTGCAAAGAGAGGTATTAAATACATCTTTTCGGTGCAATGCCTCAATACTGCTCACTTCATGATACCCTAGGGTGAATTATGTGGTAAGCATATATGTACATGTATGCTATGCTTGGTGATCATACATTATTACACATACACAGGTAGGCAGGTGCTGTTTGTGAACTTATGCATAATATACGTATGCAAGTAAAGGTTCAATGCATTATACAGTCAAATGTGCTTAGTAAGTACCTAAAAGGGAGTGTGTACTAACCGGGAGTGTGTACTAACCGAGAGTGTGTACAAACCAGGAGTGTGCACTAACCAGGAGTGTGTACTAACCAGGAGTGTGTACTAACCAGGAGTGTGTACTGATCGGCAGTGTGTACTCACCAGGAGTGTGTACTAACGAGGAGTGTGTACCAACCATGATTGTGTACTAACCAGGAGTATGACATTGTACTATACGTGAGTGTGTACTGACCAGGAGTGTATACTAACCCAAGTACTTACTAAGCAAGTTGCACTGTAGTTTTAACATGTAAATATGTGCACCAATTGAAATTGGATTTCAGGAAGGCAAAACTTCTACAAATCTGCTTTGTTCTGTGGTTTTGTGGTGTTTTCCTTTTATACATTGCACATGCTGTAATGTACATATGTACAGTTGTTTGAGAAGGATTTTACTGTATTGGTGGTTGTCATAGATAGAATAACAATGGGAACACACATGCACGTCAATAGCTCATTCATATATGCACATATACATGCATGCACACAACCACACACATTCACACATACACATACTTATTGTATGTGCGTACATGCATATGTACATATATACACATAACACATACACACACACACGCACACACGCACACACACACACACACACACACACACACACACACGCTGGCGCGCATACACACATGTGCACCCCTAAACCTGAGAAGGCAGCTGCACTTAAACCGAAAAAGGCTCCCCCAAAGAAGACTACTGCCAGCAAACCAAAGAAGCAGACCGAGAAGAAGAAGACTGCCAAGCCTAAGACTGCCAAGCCCAAGGCTGCCAAGTCCCCCAAGAAGGCCAGCAAGTGAGCTGCCTGCCCTTAACTGGATATAATATTATATCTATATACATTCTGCCATTTCCACTGAAACATGTGTTAATCACTATTTTTACCTATCATAACCCTTATATAAGGTCACAAATATTACAGTCCCAAGCCATCATGTGAGAAAATTAAGTTAGTAACTATATTATATATATATATATTTATATGGATTATATTAAGTATCCGGATATATAAATATATGGATATTAATTTTATTGGATATATAATAAATATCTGGATTAATTTACCTGGGCCACAGATGTTTAGGATCCAGATGAAGCTGCAGTCAATGTTGGAGGAACAGCTCACTTATAGGCCTTTATCTGGAAGAATAGTGAAGAGGAGTAGGGTTTAAATTAAAAGACACAGAGCTATAATTATGATGGGATATACAGCTCTATATTATACAATGTAAGCATGTATCAATCAATGAAAGTTTGAAAAATGCAAGATTTGTAGAAAGGAAATCCTCTGTTCATTCTAGCCTTGGGGATATAAGGATAAAATGGTGGTATAGCCTGGGAATGATCGGTAGGTGAGCATGACTCAAAGTGCAGCAGAAATAAAAACTGAGTGTGCATGTACATGCATGTATAGTTGAGTGTACATGTTAGAAAGACAAATACATACCAGTTGTGATACAACTGGTTATTAGAGACATTTGATGAATCAGATACAATTCTCTCCCTGGTGTCTGGTATATATAGTGAAATATAATATGCACAATCTTCTATATCAATTGGAAGTAATAACAGCATTTTAGACTGAATATCTTGTGCTATATATATTTGACCATATACAGATCATATTCATATATACTTCTATACCATAGTGCGGAAGATCTATGATTTGACAACATTTGATTACACAGCAAAATCGTAACGTCTTATAAAATGGCTGCCGAATACGATCTAAATCTTGTTCTTCGTTCACGTTGAATCAGACTGTCTCGTTCGACTGTCTTGTGCCTTCGTAGTAGAGGTTTGCTGCCATGGCGTCACTTCTGAGGTCTTTTCTCCACGGAAGCCATCAGGTAAGACTGACTCAGCAAGTTTATGTTACATCCGAAATTCACTACGTGCACGGTAACTTAGACCAAATCACTGATGTTGACAATGTTGTTATTTTACTTGCATATCCGGGTAGATCGATCACTGCGACATCATCTTTGCGATTGTCGCTTTTGTACCTACGTAACACGGAGGAATGGAGTTCTTCTGACGTTATCGTCGTATCGCGCCTCAATTTATTGCGAGTTCACCTCATGATCCCCTCCTCGAACGTGCGATTCAATACATCCAGGTTATACTCAACAATTTAGTACTGTAGAATGTTGGCACATCACACACACACACACACACACACACACGTATGCACGCACGCCAGTGCCAACACTCACATGCCCATTAACTGTCATCTGATAGTGTGTGCAATATAGAGTTGGTGGTGTCATGCGACAGTCACATGACTAATGTATATGTTTGATAGGTGTCATATGACAGTCACATAACCCATATACGTATACAATTATTATTGATTACATTGTAGTAGAAGTAGTATATTATTAATTTTATGCACTAATTAAAATATTATTATACTTCATATTCTATTACACTATTGCGAGTTCACCTCACGATCCCCTCCTTGAACGCACGAAGGTGCGATTCAATACATCCAGGTCCTACTCAACAATTTAGTACTGTAGAATGTTGGCACCTCATACACACACACACACACACACACACACACACACACACACACGCACGCATGCACGCACGCACGCACGCACATGCCAACACACACATGCCCATTAACTGTCATCTGATAGTACTAGTGTGTGCAGTACAGTATAGAGCTGGTGGTGTCATGCGACAGTCACATGATTAATGTATATTATGTTTGATAGGTGTCATAAGACAGTCACATAACCAATATACGTATACAATTATTATTAATCACACAGTAGTAGGAGTAGTATAATTAGTTATACACTAAATTAATATTCCTTCATCCAATCATGCATAGCGATAAGATTTTAAGTTGAAGTGGATATTATTATTGTAGCATCAACCATGTTTACAATCTAACTGAGTGTTCATGACCTAGTGAATTGTATGTGTTTCTCAAGTTCCTAGTTCACACACTACTAGTGAGTATAATGTTGTTTGATGTGTTAGTCTCTGGAACGAAGCTTCATTTCACTACACTTGAGAAATCTGGAGAATGTGGACCAGCGATGCATGTAACCATTGCTGTTGTATGGTGTGTTCAGGTACAAACAGAAGCAGCTATTGTACCACCATCCTGCACTCCAGGACTGAGCACCGTTTCCTGAATTGTTATCATTATCCCTGTCAGGTGTTGAGAATGGCATACCATCATTGTTTTCAGTTGACACACAAGCCCTCATCCCATCACCAGCTGTTCCACTGTATGCTCCAAGATCAAGTCTGTACTTGTTGGCAGCATTGTGAACAGCAATGGAGCTTTAAGTGGCATATTTGTGTATTCCTTTGTAGTTGGTCATGTCAATTCTCAACTCGGCAGCACAAACACTGAATGTCAAGCAGTTGATCCTCTTCAATCCAAGCCAATGTTCGTACTGTGGATCTCCAAATCCTTCTTCATAATCTGTCCAGTTGCGATTGAAGTCCAATTGAGCATGTCTTCTTCTCTGGAACATAATCCACTGTCCATTCCGCATATCACAAGAAACATTTAATGGTTTCAGGTTATGACATCCAGGATCATTAGTGTAATTATAATGTCATAATATTAATCCTTCCAGTGTGACCATATTTGAACAACCGTGCATATGCATCCTAATTGTATGTAGTACACATTGTGTGTGACTGATGTCTGTTGTACATGTCACTGACTAATAAGCCAGTGAAGGGTAGATAAAGTTTGTTTAAGATGACTATATACCCTCTAGCAATAATATACCAAGCTAGAGTATGTATCCATATGCATATGAAATCATGCATGCTTAGGACGAGTACACACATACTATTGTTCCATGTAGGTGCTACATAGCTTTAATTGTGCAGTGATGTTGGACGTATACAGTGTTTGTGTTCCAAACATGATATGTTTATTGAAGGGACTTGAATTCGGTGCACATGGGCCAGATGATTGCGATCCAGATGGAACTGCAGTCAATGCTGGAGAAACAGCACACTTAGGTCTCTATTTGGAAGAATAGTAACTGTTGAGGAAAAGGGTTAAAATTCAAAGACACAGCGGTATAATTATGATGGAAGATACAACACTACATTATACAATGTAAGTATCAATCAATAAATGTTTGAAAAATGCAAGATTTAGAGAAAGGCCAGGGGTCATCCCCTGCTCATTCAAGCCTTGGGGATATAAGGATAAAATGCTGGTATAGCCTGGGAATGATCGGTAGGTGAGCATGACTCAAAATGCAGCAGAAATAAAAACTGAGTGTGCATGTACATGCATAATAGTTGAGTGCATGTGTTCCAAAGACGGCTACATACCAGCTATGATACGACTGGCTGGTCGTTAGAGACATTAGAGGATACGATTCTCTTCCTGGTGTCTGGTATATATTATAGTGATATAGCCACAGCCTCCTTTATCAACCGGAAGTAATAAGTATGTATATGTATTACAATGATTAATACTGCATGTACAGTACATATATTATGGAACCTTTCAATGAACCTCATGTACATACGTACACATACATCCTAATCTGGACTCGATATCACTGTTTGCCATTCTAGCTTGCCATGACATAGCAGATCAAAATATTGTAACAAAACAGCAAGGTCATTGAGTGTGGCTACATACACAAATCAATTCCCCCCCTATAACTTCAAATCCTCTATCAGTCATACTCACTGTAAATGGGGACTATCATTGTGTTGTGTTTCATTGTAAACATTCCTGTACATGTATGTGTTCACTATCTGTATGCATACGATGTATGTGGATAACTATATATTTCTATACAACTATATTATTTATACGTATACTGTATATAATACTATTAGTACATCCATACCCCACAGTTAGTTGTACTGGTTCACTATTGAGTTTGGCTTGTGTAAAGAGAATGGTAAGACCAAGGCTTATCGAGCAGGACTCCTGTCCTCGTTTGGAGAACTTCAGGTTCGATTATGTACTGTGTGTGTTGTGTGTACTGTGTGTACTGTGTGTGTTGTGTGTACTGTGTGTGCCATGTGTGCTGTATATACTGTGTGTACTGTATATACTGTATGTACTGTATGTGCTGTATATACTGTGTGTACTGTATATACTGTATGTACTGTATGTGCTGTGTGTACTGTGTGTGCTGCGTGTACTGTGTGTACTGTATGTATGTGTGTACTGTCACATCATATATTTTGATTTCATACAATTATCCACTTTATGCAAAAATATAAAATTATATTACTGCATGTACTGTGTGTACTATTTTAATAATAATACTATGAAAAAAATTTAAAAAATAACTGTGTGTACTGTATGTACTGTGTGTATTATGTGTACGGTATATACTGTATATACTGTGTGTGTACTATGTATACTATGTGTACTGTGTGCACTGTGTGTGTTCTGTATGTGCCGTGTGTACGGATGTATTGTATAGTATACTGTGTGTATAATAGTGTACTGTGGTACTGTATGTATCGTTTGAACAGTATATTATACGCTGTGTGTACAGTGTGTACTGTATAATATGCAGTAGAGTACTGTAAATATACACTGTATGTTTTGTATAATGATAGCTACTGTTTTTCCTCTATCCAGCGTTGTCTCACGGACAATCAAGACGTTAGACCCTTTGAGCCAACCGAGACTTTCAGTCAGAAGTATATACTTGAAGGGATGCAGTCTTGTTACTTTCTGGCTGAGAGCTTTCAAGATTCCATGTGAAGTACGTGTGTGTGTGTTGTGTGTGTGTGTGTGTGTGTGTGTGTGTGTGTGTGTGTGTGTGTGTGTGTGTGTGTGTGTATGCATGCGATTGTGTGTATGTGTGCATGTTGCATGTGTGTTCACGTGCACACACGTGCGTACTATACGTATGTGAACATACACACATAGACATATTATAACACTCATGCATAATTATATTATTATTATTATTATTATTATTATTATTATTATTATTATTATTATTATTATGATACATATATACGTATATGTATATAAACTGCACTCTCCTCTATTGATGGGTGTTTCTCTACCATTCCCAACATTTCACTATTTGCTATATACAGTGAGACCTCACTTATCCGCACACATCCGTTTCAGGCAGATTTGCGGATAAAGTGAGGGAACTGGATAAGCGAGGGTGCGGCATTGCATGCATTTATAATGGGCGTATAGGTACATGTATATAATATTATTACTGTAACATCTGATCCACTTTATGTGCCATTACTATCACATGTACACTATAATAAACAATGTTCTATTCATCCAATACAAACAAAGCATAAAGCAAAGCAAGAGAACCAAAGTAACAGAAATAAAATGAAAATATGTAGAATTATAGTTCACTATAGTATATAAAGTGTTCTTAACAAACTACACGAATCATTACTGAGTACGAATTCCACCTACTTACGAAAGAAGTCAGTAATACTTGTTTGCCTTGCACTAGCCAATTTTTTTTCATTGATGAACAGCAAATGTTTCCGAATCTCAGTTAATTTAGATGAAAATGAATCATCCTTTGCAGCCTCACTCTCGTAAAAAGAAATTAAAACCTGACAAGCAGTGTGTGCTTCAGATTTGGTTGGTGGGGGTGGGGGCGGTTCCTCACTCACATCTAGTTCATCTTCATCATCAGATTCAGCATCATTTGTCTCCCCACTGACCAGCTCCACTATCTGGTCATCAGTGAGCGACTGTTCAGTCTCCACATTGAAATCGACATTGACGTAGTCTTTGGCTGTCATTCGCTCTGCAGGGTCAATGTCCAAACAACGGGTAGTTGAATCAATTTCGCCAAGCAAAGACCCCATGTCTTGTCCATATTGCTCCACATTGTCGTCCTGGTCTCCAGATGACTGAATGATGCCAACATGCCTCCAACAGTTGGCCACTGTAGTCTGTTTCACGGCTTTCCACGCATCTGCAATCATGCCAATGGCTTGCCGCAAATCCACTTTGGGTGACTGCATTTGGTCAATGCAATTGATGAAATGCAGTCCAAGGTGGTGACGATAGTGCACCTTGAAATTCTGAATGATACCACCATCCATCGGTTGGAGGTGTGCAGTGGTGTTGGGTGGGAGAAACTTCACAGTGGTGTTACTGAGAGGAGGGGGTTCAGTGTGGCTTCCTGCATTGTCCACTAGAAGGAGGACATGGCGTTTCCTCATTTTCATGATCAAATTAAACCTTTGTAGCCATTCTTGGAAAATGACTCCAGTCATCCATGCTTTGTTGTTGCTAACGTAGGTAACATAGACACTTGGGTCAAAGTGTCTGCCGAAACACCTTGGCTTTTTTGATTTTCCAATCACAAGAGGCTTGCACTTGTGAGAACCGTCAGAATTTGCACACAATGCAATGGTCAAACGATCCTTGGACTTCTTTGTCCCCCTCACTGCACCTGTGGCTAGGGTACTGTTGGGGGTGAGACGATAGAACAGCCCAGTCTCATCCATGTTATAGATGTCACAGGGTGCAAAAGACGAGGTAAGGGCAAGGAGAGATGTTCGACCCGAAGCAACTTGTTGCATGTCAGCACTAGCGCTCTCGCCTTCAAATTTCTTTTTGGAGATACTGTGGCGATCTTTGAATTTTTGCAACCAACCATTAGAATAAGTGAGATCTGTGATCTCAAGACGCTGTCCAAACTCTTGAGCCTTTGTTTTCAAAATAAGGTCGCTGATAGCAGCTCCCGACGAGCGCGCTTGACAAAACCAAAGCCAAAGTGCGTCTTCCACGTCCTGATGTTTTGGTGTTCGTGTACGACACGCTTTACTGTCGTCTTCCACCTTTAGCCACTCTTCTCGGTTTCGCCAGACATCACCAATGGTAGACAGTCCGACCTTGACACCCCAGTCTTTCTCGAAGTGCGACTGAATACTATCGTACGTGGCCTTGGGATTCGCTTGCTTGTAAATGCAGATTTGTTTCTTCCTGCTGGCGTTCAAAGCGTTTCTTGGTCTTTTTGTGGGTAAGCTAAAGGCCATTTTGGTCAAATACAACTGGAAACTTGCAAGAGCAAAAATCTTCACAACGATGGGCTCGATTTTCACGGTTAACCGAGGGCAAATTATACGGATTAGTATACAATAGTATACAAAAAGTGTGACCGGATGCGGATAGCGAGGTTTCCGGTTAATGGAGGTAAAAATGTATTGCGCAGATTCGTTTCAACAGGAAATTATGCGGATGGTGAGGGAACCGGTTATCTGAGGTGCGGATATGTGAGGTCTCACTGTAATTGTCCTACATGCACATCCGCACTCCTAACATTTGACTGTAGCAATAATCTTATATTATTTGTGTTCACTTCAGATATGCGTGCATGTGATACATGTCTACATCTCATTGTACAGGAGTTATAATTATGTGTATGTGTGTCAGAGAAGTTACTGTATAACATCATTTGAGTGTAATTATAATATTTGTGATTCGCTTCAGATACGTGTGCATGTGACACATGTCTACTTCTCATTGTACAGGAGTTATGCTGCCACCATTCCCAGACCCTTCACCGCCCGCTACAACCCCTACACCAAGTGCATTGAGATACTGGACACCAAGGAGCAGATACTGAAGCTCAGTCATGACATCAGGCAGGATATGTTTACGCTCACCGATGCCCTTCAAAAACTAAAGTAAAACAATATTTATTTCAATTCATCTCATAAACATTGATTCCACATTCAATTACTTTCTTTCTAGGCACGTGCATAATTATTAATTATAGAATTTTAAATTACGCACCATAGCCGTTAAGAGCCCACATTAACTTTTACAGCTCATATCTAGTTAATGTTATTTGCACATAATATACATAATATGTATACACACGTATGCATACGCATGCATGTAATACACACACAAAATACACGCACATAAACACAAACATACATACATATGCACACGCACAAACACACGTATATAATAATATATATACACATAATATGTATAAAATGCACGCATACAATATTATATACATGCACTCTCATTTATACTTTGAATTCCCTAAGGCATAAACATACGTACGTACACACACACATACACATGCACGCATGCGCATTTGTGTGTGTGTGTGTGTGTGTGTGTACCCACACACACAAATGTGCACGCACACATATACACACATGCACGTATGCATAAAAGCACATTATGTAATATTATGTTATACATGCACACCCATTTATACCCCTTAAAACATAAACATACGTATGTATGTACATGCACAAGCATGTACACACAAACATAAGCATATGTGCGTGTGTAGTACATACGTATTTGTTTGTGTACACATACACATAATGATATTATGTACTACAATGTAACTATTCTTCAGACTCGAGCTATATAATATAGTATAGCAGGTATGTATGTGTGTGTAATAATAATTATTATAATGTACTCACATACTATACTTGTATGTCAAATCTAGCAGCAATTTGGTGTGTCCACGACGAAAATTATATAGAAGTCAACCATCATAATGTTAATTGATAATCAAATTCATTAAAATGTTGAAAATTATTATTATATCATATTATCTCACCTATATTTAATTTTTATATTTAATTTATTTTATTTACCTATTATTATGGGGGAGAAACACATTATTATTCAAATCGAAGAACAACAAATGTGATACAAAAAGGAAGCCTCGGACTCAGGGGTTACGTGAGGTGACAAATAGTCACCGGGTGTTCACTGCCCTGGCAAGGTCTGGTCCCAATTCACGCAAGACGAAGTCTAGGGCATGATGGGACAAAAGTCATAAAAAAGAGAAAGGATTACATGAGAGGCATAGAAAGCTTGTTTCTACATTGTCGAGCATTAAAAAGTCTGTTCAGTGGACAGCGATTTGCTAAATTCGCGTAGGGGTCTCCACTCGCCGCCACCGTCTTCAGAGTCGATCTTTAAATCTTCGCCTTGCCTACTCACTCCTTCTGTCCTATAGCTAGTTCAATTCATTCTAATCAATGTTAGTGGCGTTCCTCTTCCTCATTTGATATAGCTAACTTTATCTTCAATTTTCAACTTGCCACGTGTTGACCGCCATTATGACATTATTATATTATACTATAGTATTATTATTATCATTATTATTATTATTTTCATTATTATCAAATCAAATACAATAGACCATTAAAATGTTGATTGCAAATAATCTGTAATAATGTAATATTAGTTTATGTACACACTTATGTACAGCAATAATAAAAATTATTACAATGAAATTCAACTGGATTACACCTCTCTTCGCCACACTTCACGTGTGCCCAGGGCATCCGACGAGGACGGGGAGGTGCTTCATGCCCCGCGGCCGAGGAGAACATGCCACTTGCCACCATGCCTCAGCTGTTGATGTCATCCCGCGTGTAGTCAACATTAAGCCATCATCCGATTTTAGGGTGGTAGACTGGCTTCTCGGGAGGTCCAGATTTCAGAGCCGTGATCTTTTACGTCTAGCACACCGAGTATCACGGGCGCCGGTCACCGATGCGGTCCCTTGTGACTTGACAGCTTCATGAGCCCAGAGACCCAAGAATCACGGGTTTACCACCAATCCACGGACCAGAAGACAGAGATGAACTGACTTGACATCGGTAATCATCAGAGTCAGGCCGGCAAGACACACATCAAACAGCGCAGCAGCTTCCTCAACACGATGACAAGAGACTCCCCGGTAGGGCCCAAAACCTAAACTAGTGTAGCATGTCTGGACCCTACAGTGCCGCGCGTGCGCATACTGTGTATATAGGAGGGTGTGTGCAAGGCGCAGTGTGTGCATAGTAAAGTGTATGCAACGTAAATGTAAATATAAAGGCACGGCCTAACTTACGTGCGTGCGCCCGAAGGCAATAATAAAGGAAAAAGGGTGGTGAGCAGAGAGCCGTGTGGTTCCGACAACATAGCCTTCGTAGGAATCTACTTACAGGACCCCTAGGGGAGACTAGCCGACCATGATCCCAGGCACCGCCCGCCTCCGAAGAGGACGGACGCCCAAACCTCGTCCGAGAACACTCGAGAGACCCGACGACTTACAGGAGACCGGGACGTGTGAACTCCATGCGTGATCAAACAGCGAGCCGAAGAAGGAGAGGGTAGAACAGCTAACCACGCTTGCGCTCGGGGCACCCCCTCCAATTCGAATCCTCCAGCATCTGCAGCTTCCCCAGCACGGATCTACTCACAAAGAAAATGGAGGCGATAGGACGTATTTTATAGACAATTGTGCCGCCGTTTTTCAAAAATTGCAAACTGATTGGCCGACAAACTTAAGACGTGGGCGTTATTTATTGTTTTATCCCGCCAAATATAACAGCATTATTGAACTGTTGTAAATTAGAGGGTTATCCCCATTAACACTATTACGCTTCAACTCAGAACTGAAATGACCAATGGATTGCTCAAGTTTGATATGTGATCAAAAGGAGGATTCCAAGCAATGACTGCCACAGATGAGATGTGTCAAATGCTTCTAGTTTTGAAACTCCACGCTTTAATTCTAGGTCAAGACTCTACACTCTAGAGGTCTAGTCTAGTTAGAATCTTCAATTCTACTCTAGTAGCACTTTATGCAGAGCCTTATCTTAGATATGTTTGCTCAAGTTTCTTAGACATGTAATTCTCAATGATCTCTATAATATGTATATTGTGTATGTATTGATGATCATCCTCAAATGCCACAAAATGATGCTTATTATAATGCATATGTCTATCAAGATGGTACTCTCACCTATCTGTATATTGTATGCATTTATTGTATTTAATTTCCATTTTCATTTATCTACCACATCCATATCCATTGGACCCTAGGTATAGTGTCAGTTCTGTGTGTATCTTTATTGAGGCATACAAATGGTATGGTAGAATGAAATATCCCAACAGAGCTCCTCAATCCACCATACCATGCATGGTACTATAGATTATTGAAAATTTACTGACTGAGTTTGTGTTCATTTAATTTACTGTAATTTTGCTGTATTTAATTACTCTACATGCGCAAGTGTATAATAATGTTAACACTTCCTAACATTTCATGACACAACCATCCAATTCACTGGAATATTGTTGTATACGTAATATATATATGCCACTGGGTTGTTGTTATGTTCTGATGTGATGATGCTCCTTCTACATTAGATGCCTCAGTACCTTGGTTCCTGCATAATTTTGCCAAGCTGGACATATGCTCAACTCGTATTTTGCCCTATGGAGATGATATGGACCCAAATACTCTTGTAAGTTTACAGTTACTGTAATAAATGCGTGAGAACTGAATCCAGCACAATTCTCTCGTAATACATAATGCATGGTGTGAAATTATGGTTCGTGCAGAAGATGGATAAGCTCCCAACATCACCCATAATATTATGTAAGGTGATGTATTCTATTGAGATGCAGTTCTGTTAGTGTGAAAGTGAATAAAAGGGTCCCTACTTTGTATATGTCCAGCAAATATACAAGCATGATTTTTTTGATATTGAGAAGTATTTGTAGAAAGGAAATCCCCTGTTCATTCAAGCCTTGGGGATATAAGGATAAAATGGTGGTATAGCCTGGGAATGATCGGTAGGTGAGCATGTAATGCAGCAGAAATAAAAACTGAGTGTGCATGTACATGCATGTATAGTTGAATGCATGTGTTAGAAAGAAAAAATTAATACATACCAGTTGTGATACAAGTGGTCATTAGAGACATTTGATGATACAATTCTCTCCCTGGTGTCTGGTATTATAGTGAAATATATGCACAATCTTCTATATCAATTGGAAGTAATAACAGCATTTTAGACTGAATATCTTGTGCTATATATATTTGACCATAGATCATATTCATAGTTCTATACCATGGTGTGGAAGATCTATGATTTGACAACCATTACACAGCAAAATCGAACGTCATTTAAATGGCTGCCGAATACGTTCTAAATCTTGTTCTTCGTTCACGTTGAATCGGACTGTCTCATTCGACTGTCTTGTACCTTCGTAGTAGAGGTTTGCTGCCATGGCGTCACTTCTGAGGACTTTTCTCCACGGAAGCCATCAGGTAAGACTTACTCAGCAAGTTTCTGTTGCCTCATCCGAAATTCGCTCGGATACGTGCACGGTAACTTAGATCAAATCACTGATGTTGACAATGTTGTTATTTTACTTGCATGTTCGGGTAGATCGATCAATGGCATATCGCCTTTGCGATTATCGCTTTTGTACCTACGGTAACACGGAGCTAGGAATAGAGTTCTTCTTCTGACGTTATAATCGTCGTATCGCGCCTCAATTTATTGCGAGTTCACCTCACGATTCCCTCCTCGAACGTGCGATTCAATACATCCAGGTTATACTCAACAATTTAGTACTGTAGAATGTTGGCACCTCACACACACACACACACACACACACACACACGCACGTGCCAACACACACATGCCCATTAACTGTCATCTGATAGTGTGTGCAGTACAGTATAGAGCTGGTGGCGACATGCGACGGTCACATGACTAATGTATATGTTTGATAAGTGTCACATAACAGTCACATAACCAATATACGTATACAATTGTTATTAATCACACTGTAGTAGAAGTAGTATAATTAGTTATACACTGAATTAATATTCCTTCATCCCATCATGCATAGCGATAAGATTTGAATTTGAAGCGAATATCATTATTGTAGCATCAACCATGTTTACAATGTAACTGAATGTTCATGACCTAGTGAATTGTATGTGTTTCTCAAGTTCCTAGTTCACACACTACTAGTGAGTATAATGTTGTTTGATGTGTTAGTCTCTGGAACGAAGCTTCATTTCACTACATTTTAGAGAGGAGGAGAATGATTCCCAGCGATACAGGTAACCATTGTAATTGTTGTAATTGTAAATGTAGCCATTGTTGTTGTATGGTGTGTTCAGTATTGAACACCAGCACTGATTGTACCACCATCCTGCACTGTAGTGCTGAGCACAGTTTCCTGACCAGTTATCATTATCCCTGTCAGGTGTTGAGAATGGCATACCATCATTGTTTCTAGTTGTCTCACAAGCCCTCATCCCATCACTGGATGTTCCACTGTATGCTCCAAGATCTAGTCTGTACTTGTTGGCAGCATTGTGAACAGCAATGGAGCTGTAGACGGCATATTTGTGTAGTCCTTTGAAGTCGGTCATGTCGATTCTCAACTCAGCAGCACAAACACTGAATGTCAAGCAGTTGATCTTCTTCAATCCAAACCAATGTTCGTACTGTGGATCTCCAAATCCTTCTTCGTAATCGGTCCAGTTGCGATTGAAGTCCAATTGAACATGTCTTCTTCTCTGGAACACGATCCATTGCCCATTTTTCATGTCACAAAATACTTTGAATGGTTTTGTATTGGGACGGTTTGGTGCAATAGTGTAGACCCCATCTTGAGTACATCCTCTCTGATAGACCTCTTTACAGTCCCGAGGTATGGTATCCCCAGATGGTGTACCTGAGAATGAAGGGAATCCACTAACCTGACCAGTACACGTAGTTCTTGCATGATATTTCTAGTCTGTAGTCCTAGTAGCTAGCTACCCCAGTGTCCTAGGGTACAGTGTATATTAATAATATGATTGAACTCACATTGTGCATTTGTGGTGTGTGTTCCAGCTAGAATGAATCCAATAGTGAGGATGACTGGTGTGAGTAAATTCTCCATTGTCATCTTGTGTCAGTAGTTGAAGTAACTGCAGTGACCTCCAATGCAGGTTGATATCTTGTCCACTTGTTGTCTTTCTCCCTTTGAGCTGTTTGTGTTGTTGTAGGTGATCACTTCTCATCTTTTATAGCCCATAATTCCAAATGTGTGTATATTTCATACAGGTCATATTAGGTCTTAAGTTATTAATAGAATCATTAATGATGTAATTGGTTATTGTAACTATTTATAGACCTTCATACATTATTACCACAACTAGTTATTCTAATACTGCACTGTGATGTCCAGCTGGTCATTCACTCTGCCATGTTCTACTATTCCTTCTTCTACAATGTGAGCTTTTATGAGAACACATCCAAGAGATCAGCATGTTATCAATACTCCCGAATCCAAATTTCCTTTCCCAACTACAGTTGAAAACATCGCAATCCGAAATCCCTATTCAATGTACCTCAGGCTGGTGGTACATGTATTGTGTGTACATGTACCTCAGTTTGGTAGTATTGTGTGTACATGTACCTCAGGTTGGTAGTATTGTGTGTACATGTACCTCAGGTTGGTAGTATTGTGTGTACATGTACCTCAGGTTGGTAGTATTGTGTGTACATGTATTTGGCGGTTCCATATACTCTAAAGACCCTTTGCCTGTAAACAGAGTTTATGATCACTTGCTTATATCAGGTTATTAAGACTATTGTACATCTACTATAATAAGTATAATATTGCAATGATTTCACATGCAATCTTAGGATTTTTAGGTAGGAGCATGACCCCTCCATGTATTAGCCATAATGACCTTCTCGGTAGGAGGAGGGGTCATGTATTAGACATAATATATATAATGACCTTCTCAGAAATATTGACCTACAATGATTTGAAATGTTTTCAATGCCAACAACACAATGCATTGATACAGCACTGCTGTAGTTACCACAAAAGTATCGTCATTGTGCAAACTTGCTTCATAGATTTGACCATCTGGTAGAGAACTTCATATGCAGAATGTCCCATGCAAATGGATGCAATTATTTTTAATTTGAAATCCCGCGTTGTGGTGTTGTGTGATGTGATTGCATCATCTTTATTCAGTGATTATTATAAACAGATACATCACATGGTTACTCTTTTTAGAAGTGAAGTAATAATGATTCTGGCCATGTGCTTTCGAGTATAGAAGTAGTTCCTTTTGCATCGAGTAATATCTCGCAGAATATAGCATGGATAAACACTAAACGCGTTTTGATTCGTGCATATGACGTTCACGCCTCATGCAATCCTGTATGGCAGTCATTGACTACCCATCCATATGTTATGTACTATGTACAGTATAATTACCTCTGCATTGTATGCCTGCTGAGAATTTCCTGCTAACTTAATTATGAATTTGTTTTATGTATTATTCAATAGTGAAAATATTGCATGATGGGTGATATCCAATAATACTATGCATTGTATGTGATAATGATGCAGTTGAATTAATCTCACAGTACATGCTAAATGAGAGTGTGACTAATATTGAATGGTTTGATGTGACATGGATCATTGATGCAAACTTACTAAAGTCCTACAGTGCTGTGATAGAGAACAATGTGTTGTGTATGTATGCAGGGACTACAGTGAGTGTGGCCTCAGACTATTGTGCTTGAATGAGCTCATTACTGAAGGTAAATCTCTAGGAGCTCCAGGTACAGGTCCTCATCATTGGTGGCTTGATCAGCACACAGACGCACTTCAATGTCTCCTTCCACTTCCTGTGGTAGAGTACGACAGAACCAGGGCATTCCAGGTTGTGCACAGCAGTTGTTACCAGTACCACAACCCTCTCCATCCCACAGAGGGTCATTGATATGAACAGTGGTGTGATCATATGTTCCAGTATTCCCCGACTCACAATAGTAGTGATCCCCAACAAATGAAGGAGGAGCTGGTCCTGGGTACTTGGCACATGGACAGTTTAAGTGACCATTGTAGTTGTGGTCATCAGAGAGTCCCACAGCATAGGACCATATGTGTTTTCGAGGAGATCCGTATGTTATAGACATACCATCGACGTAGTAGGAGTTGAAGCCATCTGGACTTCCTCTTTGGTACCCGATAGCTTGCCCACACACCTTGTTGTACTTCATTCTGTGAGCAGGGAAGGTAACTGATGAACAGCTAGCACCACCACTTGTAGTCCTAGCACAGAGGTTCTTTGGAGATGTTATCTGCCTCATGCCGGAGGGACAAGTAGCTTCATCTTCAGTCATGTTGATGTATGCGATTCTTGTCCAACCTTTAGAGCCACAGTGCCAACTGTCCATGTTGCAGTGAACTGGTCTGATAGTTGTAGTCTGTCCCTCTTCGGTTGCCAACCAGTAGGACTGTGAAGGGGCTTTTGGGTTACACTGGTGTATCTGGTGGCAGGACCTAGCAGGAGAGTCCTTGGTCACACCCAGTGTACAGGGAGCATTGATTTGTTCAACTTCTTCTCTGGTTTTGTTCTTAATTTCCCTTTCAATGGTTTGTTGATATTCCTCTCGTATTGAGTGTTTAAGCTGTTGAGCGTCAGTGAGTGTTAGGGAGGATGTTCCCGGCGGACCTGGTGGTCCTGGTATTCCAGGTACCCCAGGGATGCCGTTGGTTCCAGCACAAACAGAAGGTCCTTGTGGAAGTTGACACTGTGTGTCATTGTTGGTTTGTTGCTCTGTGTCCCTCGGATGGGATTTAGCAAGGATGCACCAACTGAAGTTGATCAGGCACAGGACAAGCAATCCTCTGGTAAACATTTGTTCGGAGTTCTTAGTGCAACCAACTCATTGAACTGAACTAGCTATTTGCCCTAGCTGCACTGGTTTATATAGCAGGTCTGGTGAGAAGAGTCGATGACATTACATCACATACCAATCCTGCATAGCAGTATGACGTCAGTCACAGTCTTGTATGTACACACTAGACACACTGACTCCACTGGTAGTAAATGATGTATTGCAAAAGTGGTTTGTGAAGCTAGAGGAGTATGATTATCTTCGTACTTCATACTCACACTTGATATGTTTCAGTTTACAATAATGAACATTGTACTTGGTTTCAATTGATAGTAATTGATTTAGTGATAACTGTAGTAGAAGTAAACTGACCAATAAGCTAGGAGCTATTAATAATTAGTTCTGTGAATATTTGCAAAGAGAAAGGTATATGATTTTGTTGACAAACACAAAGCGAAGTATTCTACATTTATACATGTACCTCAGGTTGGTGGTATAATTGTGTATACATGTACCTCAGGCTGGTAGTATTGTGTATACATGTACCTCAGGTTGGTAGTTTTGTGTGTACATGTACCTCAGGTTGGTAGTTTTGTGTGTACATGTACCTCAGGTTGGTAGTTTTGTGTGTACATGTACCTCAGGTTGGTGGTATTGTGTGTACATGTACCTCAGGTTGGTAGTATTGTGTGTACATGTACCTCAGGTTGGTAGTATTGTGTGTACATGTACCTCAGGTTGGTAGTATTGTGTGTACATTTGTACATGGGATAGGATGTTTGTAGCCCATTGCCATAGCCTATGTGCATATGTGTACCTATGTGTATCTATGTGTATCTGTGTGTATCTATGTGTATATATACGTATATAGACGTGTGTGTGTGTGTGTGTGTGTGTGTGTGTGTACGTACGTGCGTGTACACCTATACATAACCGTATCTGTTACTGTATACTGTATTTTAGCCTGTTTCTCTCCAATCTCAATATCCGATCTCCTTGTTAGAGACTCAGTCTAACTTGGTGCACAAGCCAAGAGTTATTAATTAGCCTTCTACTGAGGCCATCCATCCTTAATTGGGGGAGCCATAACATGTTCTTGTCTGTTCCATTAGCATCATTGGATTGTTTATGTCATTCAATCTCCTTGTGTGTGTCCAGTCCTGAAACATTACTAGTACTCTACTCTGACCTGTTATGATCCTGAAGGTTCAATATGTGTATGTCCATTACTGTATGTTCATTGTACACGTATGAGCTACTGTACTGTAATGTGTGTACTTTATATACTGTATGTAGTGGTGTTGTGTGTGGAAACAGTATTGTTATTATGCTGGTTTGTGTCACCACCTTGGCCTTCTTAGGGTCCAAGTGACACATATCAGCACAGCTAAACATGCATGTACACCCTCTGAAGGTGGTGCATATCTCATAGCGACCAGGGATGGGATGTTTGTACCTCATTGATTTGGCTTATGTACACCAGTCCTTCATATATCATTACTTATGCTATTATTGTAGAGGCTCACATCTAAAAGAATTTAAAACAGGAATATTTTGAACAGAACATTTAGCAATCTTGAATTATAATTCTTAACCTACTTTTGATTATCCCATTTTCCTTTTAGTCAGACTCATTCTAACTTTATACGCAAGCTAAGAGTTACTAATTAGCCTTCTACTGAGGCCATCCATTGTTAATTGGAAGAGCCTTAATATGTTTTTGTCTGTTCCATTAGTATCATTGGATTGTGTATGTCATCCGATCTCCTTGTGTGAGTCCAGTCCTGAAACATTACTAGTACTGTACTCTGACCTGTTATGATCCTGAAGTTTATGTATGTGTATGTACATTACTGTATGTTCATTGTACATGTATAAGTTACTGTACTGTAATGTGTGTACTTTATGTACTGCATGTAGTGGTATTGTGTGTGGAAACAGTCACTACTATGGCCTTCTTAGGGTCCAAGTGACACATATCAGCACCCTCTGAATGTCTTGTACCGTTTCAAATTCTGTGCCTCCTGTCTCCTAAGCAGTATGTACATACGTGAAGTAGTGCATAGCAATTTACTATGTATAAAGCCATCATTGTATGAAGTTTCAAATCATTTCGCTGATGTAATCTTTGAATGTTTATGATATCAACGGATGCTATACTGGTTAAGACATGGTCACTCGGGCAGTATGACACATAAATCCACTCTCCCTTGAGACTTGACATTTTATATGTCATACTGTCCTGGTGTCCGTGTCTTGACCACTAAATAATCCTCACCAAAATAGCATGTACTATATGTGTATATTTGTAATGATATTATTGTTACAAATCATGTTCCAGCCTCCATTTAATCACTTCCTGTAGTGAATCTCATTATATTCACTCATCAAAAGATTACATCATTGATCATAACACACATGGTAAATATAAGCCAATGTATCTAATGTTAGTGTACGTATGTGTAGAGTTAGTTATTGTGTGTGTTTCCGTTAATCCTATGATTGCACACAGTGTGTTTATGACCATTAGTTTTTGTGTTAGTCGCGAAAACGTAACTTCATTTGAGTAAACTTCAGAGAAACCCAATTATTGAGAAAATCGTACCAAACTACTCCTTGAACACCACTCAGTCCATTACGATACAGACCATTAAGGTTGGAATGAGTACAACCCTTGTACCACCATGCTCCATGATTATTACCACTAGCACAGTTCCCACTCCACTGATCATTGTCTCTATCTTTAGTGGTGAACTGCATACCATTTATATTATATGAAGATATAAAGGCATCTCCAGCAGTTCCTGTATAACCTGCTATGTTTAGTTTGTAGTTTGTTCCACTGTTGCCGACAGAGAAGAAAGAATATTGAGCATATTTGTAGTTCCCTTCGAAATCGGCTAAATTGATTCTTAGTTCTGTTCTCGGTGCTGCTGAGGTCAAGCAGTGTATATGGTCCAGTCCAAGCCAGAATTCTCTCTTGAGGTTCCCAAATCCAGTGACATAGTCTGCCCAGTTCCTGTAGAAATCCTCAGATCCGTCTCTTCTTCTCTGGAAGACAGTCCACCCTCCATTCTTCATATCGCAGAAGACATTAAACGGTTTTTCACATCCAGGGTCAATAGTGTAGACTCCATCTTGTCTACATCCTTTGAGATAGGCCTCTCTGCATTCTTTAACAGGTGTTGATGGACCTGTGCAAATATAACCAGTATGTATGTAGGATATAGTAGTCACTATTTGTGGGGTCCTATACATGGGTATATATGTGATTGTTGTGTAGTGAGTGAGGTACTACACAATACATCTGTAAATGTGTTATAATCCAGATATTGAGGTGCATACTGTATGTATGGTATATGGTGGAAAAATTCCTGTACTTGGAAATGTATGCATTCTCCAGAGTGTACACACTATGATGAAGTGCTTGTATACAGTTTGAATAGTCGCATAGATGGCAATAAGATGAATTACAGTTTCAAATAGCTTTCATCAAAAGCAGGGTTCAATTCACTATGTTAAAAGGTGCACCAATTGAGGTTTAGGCGAAATCAATGATCAACGTATGTATGTATGCGACAGCTGGATATGCAGACCACATTTAGGAGGAAGGTGTTTTAAGCATCAAAGTTACTTAAGAATGTCTGCGGTATAAGACGCCCATATTTTCTCTATTAAGTGCTTCTGCTTCTGTACAGTTTTTCAAACGCCCATAATCAATTAATCCATACACATGTGTAGTATATCTGTTGTTTTCTGCAATGTACCATAATTGAGCATATATTCTACTCACATTGTCCATATGCTGTAGCAGCTAGTAGAAGTATGGCAATAGTTGTTGATCCGCGGCTAAAGTTGATCATGTCCTTGTTCCTGAGCTGTAACGTTCTCTGTAGTCAGTGTTCTCTTTCTCCTTGATCTCACTTACTTGTTGTTTTTGTGTGTTGAGTAGTGTTCTTTTATAGCATTGGTTAGTGGGTGTGTACATGTGGGAGTTGTGTTGTCATGACAGTATGTTGGTTGCCTTGGTAACACACATGACACCACCATTTGTTTTAGAAGGAATAACAAGTTATGTGTGTTGTGTTTTCAGAAAGTGAATTTTATTGTATTCTTGTGTCTCCAGTGATTTGTTTGTAGGTGTAAGGTTCTATAAACAATTTCATTTATATGGATAGCATTAGGTATTTATTAAATAGAGAAGTTTTGTATTGGAGTGTATTAAATATAATCTGAAATTGGAATAACTTGTTATTCTTGTGGTGTAGTGACCCTGTCTGTCTGTCTAGTTCCATTGGAACTTGTAATGTACACAAAACATGTTTACTTGTAATATTGTTGGTGTGTTGAGAAGATCCGTACATGTACTGGTTGGTATTTCTTAGCATTGCCGACTTGGGCATGTTTCCATTCCAAATTTTGTAATATTTCAGTGAAATGTGTCATGCATGTAGTAAAGCTATATACTCAATACGTATGTGTACATACACACTATAAAATGAAGCATGTCTCCTTTGGTCTTCATTTGATTCAACAAATTATAGTTTCTGGAAGACAGTGGTCTGTCCCTAGCAGTTCCACTGTAACCAGTGTAATGTATTATATCTAACTGACTCCGAACTACTAACATACGTGAGAACGACACTTCTTCACTGAAGTACTGAATTATTGACTCTGAGGCACTGAGGCCAACAACTAACACAACTACTACAACAATCAATAATGGATCATACAGATCATACAGAATATAGACTACTAACACATAATGGATTAGCTACAATCACTTAGGCATAAGACAAGAGGGTAGGACTAACATACATCAAAGTGAAGTACAAGAACCCAAAAGACAAACAGTATTACATCACAGTGTTACATCATAATGCTACTAATAGATACCAAATGATACTGACAGATACCTGTACTACTAATATTACAACCAGCACTTGTGATCTGTACATACTGTACAGTGTGTACTATGTTGTACATGAGATCTGAACATACTGTACAGTGTATACTGCGTTGGACAAATGATCTGTACATACTGTACTGTGTATACTGTGTTGTACATAAGATCTTTACATACTGTGCAGTGTACCTTCAGTATTAATCACAATATTAATATGATCATCTATTGACTATATTACAGTATGTCTTTTAATCTCGTGTACATCAACTTTTTTCTGTATATTAGATCATTGTAATGCAAATGTATATTTCATAGGAAATGTAACTGTAGTCGACATTTGTCAATGATCAGTAGTAACTGTTAACTCAAGTACTGTTAATTTAACATTGGAATGTGTATCACATTAAACATTGCATGTATATAATAAATCATTCCATGCTAACATGTACTATGTATAATGTATATACTTCAAAATGAAATGTAACTGTAGTTAAAGTGTGTCAATGAGCAGTAGTAACTGTTGTGCAAGTGTTCAGTATGACTGTGGTCAACTCAACTGCTGGTACTTCACCATTGGAATAAATGTACTGATTGATTGTTATGGATTGTTGTGTCTCAAAGGTGATTGAAAGGAACAGGAACTGGAGTGTATTTAATATAATGTGAAAAAGGACTAACTTGTTATTTTTGTGGTGTAGTGACCCTGTCTGTCAGTCTAGTTCCATTAGAACTTGTATTGTACACAAAACATGTTTACTTGTAATGTTGTTGATGTGTTGAGAAGATCCGTACATGTACTGGTTGGTATTTCTTAGCATTGTAGACTTGGGTATGTTTCCATTACCAATTTTATAATAATATTTCAGTGAAATGTGTCATGCATGTAGTAAAACTATGTACTCAATATGTATGTGTACGTATGTACACTATACTATGAAGCATGTCTCCTTTGGTCTTCATTTGATTCAACAAATTATAGTTTCTGGAATATAGTGGTCTGTCCCTAGCAGTTCCACTGTAACCAGCACTCGTGATCTGTACATACTGTACTGTGTGTACTATGTTGTACTTGAGATCTGAACATACTGTACAGTGTAAACTGCATTGGACAAATGATCTGTACATACTGTACTGTGTATACTGTGTTGTACATAAGATCTTTACATACTGTGCAGTGTACCTTCAGTATTAATCACAATATTAATATGATCATCTATTGAGTATATGACAGTATGTCTTTGTCAAATAATCTAATGTACCTCAACATTTTCTGTATATTAGATCATTGTAGTACAAATGTGTATTTCATAGGAAATGTAAATATAGTTGACGTTTGTCAATGATCAGTAGTAACTGTTAACGCAATTACTGTTAATTTAGCATTGGAATGTGTATTGTATTTTACTTTGTGTATGAATAGATTAAATCATTTCATACTAACATGTACTTCAAAATGATATGTAACTGTCTTTGAGGTGTGTCAGTGAGCAATAGTAACTATTGTCCAAGTGTTCAGTATGACTGTGGTCAACTCAACTGCTGGTACTTCACCATTGGAATAAATGTACTGATTATTATTGTTATGGATTGTTGTGTCTCAAAGGTGATTGAAAGGAACAGAAACTGGTTATGCCTCATGAAGGAACACTGTTGATGATTTTACTAAATTAAATGATTGAACTTTATTGAAAATGTTGTCAGTCTCCTAAAATGTTTGTTAAATTGTTTTTGTATTAATTGAGTGGTGGTGTCTGGATGTGATTGAAATAACAAGTAATTCTGAACCTTTCAAGTCATCATCTCACCTCAGTTGAACCTGACATATCAATCACCATTAATGGGAATAACAACCATAGTACCACAAACACATGATATTATCCCTGTTTCCTGTTACTGATGTTGGCTATCTCGTGTGCACACCAATGAGCACCTGTGTACCTTTCATGCTGCAATTGTACATGTGTGTATACAGCACATGTGTATATGTGCATACATTGTACATAATAATATGCATTTGTACATGTGTATGTGTATACTTGTCTACATTGACATCAAACCACACAAATTGAAATGTAACAGAACTTTGTTTCTGCTTATGACATGGATTGTGAGAAGTGAGAAAAGAAAGAGAAGTGAGCAAAACTTTTTTCTCTGTACAATCCAAAAAAGCATACATAAGTGCTGAAGGTCTTTCTTTGACGCCTTGTGTGCTAATGAATGAGCACTTGTGTACTGCTCAATCTACATGTGACATGTGCATACATGTGGTTGAAACCTGGATATAATGAGTGATAGCGCAGCTGCTATAGATTCAACAAACACATAAATTAATGTCCAGGTTGTTTTGATCTGTAGATCAGTAGGACATTAATTTATGTGTTTTGTTAACTCCAGCAACTGTGCTGTCATTCATTAACACCGACTACCAATTGCCCTTACACAGCAATGAACCTGCACCAAACCATACATAATGTATGTTAACTTCACCCAGTTGGAGCAGGTTTTGAATAGCATTACAACCAGACCATTTATGATAATATTTTACCGATGTAAACATCCTGGACATTAACTCATCTGATCATTGATCTGATCTGAACCAATCATTAACTCCGACTGTCAATTGCCCTTACACCGCAATGAACCTGTACCAAATCACACATGTGGTTGTATGTTAACTTCACCCAGTTTGAGCAAGTTTTGAAAGGCATCACAACCAGACCTTTTAATCTGCCAGGGGAAGATAATTTAGGGAATACCTTGCCAGACTAAGATGATTCCTCTCCACTCAACTCTATGGTGATCTTCACAACAGTTGATGTGTCAACAATGATGAGGTCTATCCAACTCTATTTTTTGATGGTCTAGGAATATGGTAATTATAGCTTGTGTTTTGATGTTAATTCAAGATTTAATCATTAAACAGTTACTGTAAGAAATATTATCCCATCATAGTTCAATGAACTCAACAGAAGTCTAGCATGCATGCATGGCTCTTAAGTACAACACTCAACAGCTTATTCTGTAAGAATGTAGTATACACCTCCAATTTGTGACATACAATTCAATTTCAACAAGAATCAGCTCACAGTACAGAAATCTGTTAGTCTAACAAATCATCGGCTGCAGCAGTTCAAAGTTCATTGAATGTAATATTCCATTTTGTGTTTCAAATGAATAAACATGTTTTAAATCCACTAATTCTTGTGGCTTCCTAAACCTGTTGACCCTGTAGCTTTATGCTATATTATAATGGAATAGTGCATAATATACTACATCTTATTTAAAGGTGTTAGTAGATGTTATGGCTCAATGTGATTGAAGTGAATATAAGGTTGCTATGCCTCAATGTAATCTCGAGCTCATCAAAGAACATTATTACATAGACTGAACTACATTGAAAACACTGTCATTCCCCTAAAATGCTGTGTATTGTTATTAAGAGTAGACATTCCAATTTTGTGGGTCAATGTAATTGAAATAACAAGAGAACTTGTTATGTGATCATGTCATCTCACTGGAACCATCATTGACCATTTATGGTAATGGGGGACCTTTGTTGAAAAACACCAACTGTCAATATGCATGTTTCTGTGTAAACATTATTCATCTGTTTGCATTGTTTGTTTTTCATTTCCCTGTTACTGATATACTGGTCAGGTGCACAATATTTATCGTATGTTGTCGTTATTTTTAATATTATTGTAGATGTTTTGCAGATATTGATTCAGCAGTGGTAATGTAACAAATCAAAAATAAGTTCATTTTGTCAAGTGACAGTCACATGAACAATTTGTTAGGAAGTGTTGCCATACAACAGACATGTGTTATGTGACAATCACATGACCATAGGTTGATGGTATCATGTGACAGTCACACGATTTTATATATATAGTATATACTTATATATATTATCTTTTTCCTGTCTACAGTACTTCCTGTGTATGTGTATGATGTTGTGTGTATAATGTTCATTCTGTGTACATGTGACCTTTGCATTTCTGTGAATTAGTATGACTACATACAACTGTGTTTGAAGATTGCCATTGATGTGCACATACACTACACATCACATGCGTACATGCATACGTACATATGTAAGTGTATATATGCACTAACATACACACATGAAAGTATGTACCATGCACACACACGCACACTCACACACACACACACACACACACACACATACATGCACTCATACGTACACAAACTCATGCACACACGTACATACAGCACACATATGAACGTACATGTACACACACACACACACACACACACACACACACACACACACACACACACACACACACACACATACATACAAAATAACAATAGCACGTAAGTATGCTTTGTGTCTTGATGTTTTAGAATACAGGCAAATTCACAACACACACATGCATATTATGGTATACTTGACCATATATACTGTACCTCCCACAGATGCATACCACTGTGCACCTCGATAGCCAGAGTGTTCTTGGACCCATTGTATTGGAAGAGAGAGTAGTGTTTGTTTGCATGCAGCAGCTCGCACAGGATGTGGCACCTGTGGATTTGAAAGGTGTGTGTGTGTGTGTGTGTGTGTGTGTGTGTGTGTGTGTGTGTGTGTGTGTGTGTGTGTGTGTGCGTGCGTGCGTGCATTATTGTTAGTGTGTTTGTTCAATATTGTGTGTGTGAGTGGCTGGCCGACACACACATTTGCCTGTATTTAGATGTACTATTTAGACACTGGCAAGGCTATGGTGAACAGATCTTATATTCCCCTCGCTGTATTTGGTCACCATGAGGTGTGTGTTGTTTGTTGTCATGTTTCCTCCAAATAGATATGTATGCATATTCCTTGTGTATACTATTATGAGTGATTTGCACTGGACAGGGTATTTTACTTTCCAGTTTCAATGATATCCATATCCTTCCACGTACTCACATGCAAGCGCAAACTTATGAAGGGTACACACATCATTAATTTAAAAGAATTACACACTTAACAGCTGGTATACTAGTACATGTAACATAGTTTAATATATTCTCATTGCTAATAATATTACTTCATCCACACTTGGTATCATTTAATGTTTTTTTGTCATTCTTCACACTGGGATTGTTGCTCTTGTGTTAGTCACGAGGTCGTAGCTTCATTTCAGTGAACTTCATTGCATTCTGTTTTCCATGAGCTAGAGGATGCCAATACATAGTTCCCCAGTTGCTTGTACCAGAACGATAGCGTCCATTAAGGTTGGAAGTTTTGCAGGACTTGTACCACCATGCTCCATAATTATTGTCACTACCAGTGGCACAGTTGGAACCCCACTGGTCATTGTCTCTATCTTTAGTGGTAAACTGCATGCCATTATGATAGGTTAGCCTATCCTGGACAGTACTGGTCAAGTTGTAGTATCCCACATCTAATATGTAGTTAGTACTAGGACCATTGACATTGAAGAAATCATAGTGAGCATGTCTGTAGTTCCCAAAGAAATCAGCTAAATCGACTCTTAGTTCTGTTCTCGGTGCTGCTGAGGTCAAGCAGTGTATATGGTTGAGTCCAAGCCAGAATTCTCTCTTGAGGTTCCCAAATCCAGCAACGTAATCTGCCCAACCTCTGTAGAAATTCTCAGATCCGTCCCTTCTTCTCTGGAAGACAGTCCACCCTCTATTCTTCATATCACAAAAGACGTTAAACGGTTTTCCACATCCAGGGTCAATGGTGTAGACCCCATCTTTCCTGCACCCATTCAGATAGGCCTCTCTACAGTCACGAGGTGTAGGGTCAGGACCTGTAGAATAGACAGACATATTTGGTGATTATTGTACAATCAATGCAAAATTAAGTGTCTTGTGTACATCCTTTGAGATAGGCCTCTCTACATTGTTATTTGGTGTTGATGGACCTGTGTAAGTACTTTCAGTACATATTTAGGATAGAGCTCTCGCTATATATAATAAGGGAGGTCCCACATGTACGTGTTTGTTGTGTAGTGAGTAGGGTCGTACACATTACATAAATCTGATGTGTAATGTGAGATACGTACTTAATAATTGAGTGTATATTCTACTCACATTGTCCATATGCTGTAGTAGCTAGTAGAAGTATGGCAATAGTTGTTGATATGCAACTGAAGTTGATCATGTTCTTGTCCCTGAGCTGTAACGTTCTCTGTAGTCAGTGTTCTCTTTCTCCTTGATCTCTCTTACTTGTTTATTCTGTGTGTTGAGTGGTGTTCTTTTATAGCATTGGTTAGTGGGTGGGTACATATTGGTGTGTGTTGTCGTGACAATATACTGGTTACCTTGGTAACACACTTAGTCTCACCCTACTTTCTGAGGGAATAACAAGTGGTGGTGTTGTGTTTTCAGAAAGTGAATTTTATTGTATTATTGTGTCTCAAGTGAATCTTTGTAGGTTAAGGTTCTATAAACAATTTGATATTCAATGAATGGCAATAGGTATTGATCCAATAAGATTTTTTTGTTTTGAAGTGTAGTTAATATAATGTTTAATTAGAAGTATCATTATCCTTGTGTTGTAGTGACCCTGTCTGTCTGTCTAGTTCCATTGGAACTTGTAATGTACACAACACATGTTTACTTGTAATGTTGTTGAAGTGTTGAGAAGATCTGTACATGTACTGGTTGGTATTTCTTAGCATTGTAGACTTGGACATATATATATATGTATATATATTATTTTTCCATTCTAAATTTGTCATCTTATAGTGAAATCATTTCTACGTATGCATATACACTAGGCATACACACTGTATGTACAATAAAACATGTCCTCTTTTGGTTTTCATTTGATACAACAAATAATGGTTTCTGAAAGACAGTGGTCTGTCCCCAGCAGTTCCGCTGTAGCCAACACCCGTGATCTGTACATACTGTACAGTGTGTACTGTGTTGTACATAAGATCTATACATACTGTATAGTGTATACTGTTTTGCACATGAGATCTGTACATACTGTATAGTGTATACTGTGTTGTACATGAGATCTGTACATACTGTACGGTGTATACTGTTTTGCACATGAGATCTGTACATAATGTACAGTGTATACTGTATTGTACGTGAGATCAAGATGTGTGTATGCTCTTATGATAATTAATGTCAACACTCAGTGACTGTCTCCCTTATTTTATATGCTAAATTCACTTATTCAGAGAAAAATGCGGAAAAAGTTTTATATGCATAATATTGTAATATATTGGAATAAGAGTGGCTCTATTGTAGTCTACTGAGTGTTTCTATGCTAATATATAACTCTGTGGGACTGTGTTCTGATTAGTCTCTAGCTTTGAGTTTCATTTCAGCAAACTTCAGTGAGCGATACCCAATAGTCATTGAGTACCAAAGAACTGCCTCCTAGCCTCTTGGTGTTGTGTCATGATGGTAGATGCCATTCAGTTGCGAAGCCATGCAGGAGTTGTACCACCATCCTCCTTTATAGATTCGTGCACAGTTACCACCATGCAAGTCATTGTCTCTGTCATGTGTGGAGAATGCCAGTCCATTGAGGTTTTCACCACTCCACTGTATACTTTCTCCTGCAGTTCCGCTGTAGCCCGCAACCTGTAGCTTGTACTTACTAGCAGCATTCCCGACCATAAAGAAGTTGTAGTAGGCGTATTTCTTATCTCCTCGGAAATCAGCCATGTCAATTCTCATTTCAGTTCTGGCAGTTCTTGTAGTGAGACAATGGATCTTCTCCAGACCCAGCCACTGCTCACCCCAGACTGGACCAAAGCCCAAAACATAGTCTGCCCAACCTCTAGTGAAATTCACTGATCCACCCATTCTTCTCTGGAAGACGGTGTATTGGTTGTTGCAATAAACTAGGAATGGTTTCTGGTTTGGACAGTGAGGGTCAATAGTGTAGACTCCATCTTGAGTACATCCTCTCTGATAGACCTCCTTACAGTCACGAGGTATGGGGTTTCCAGGGTTACCTGTGTGTGATAGATGAAATGCCTAGCATAATATAGTATCCATGATATTGGAATATTATATGTTTGTATGTACTCTTCAACATCAGATACATGCAGTGGTGTTAGAATATCACATACGTGCGTCTAAACTTTGTTAGGTGATGAGTTTGGTAGGTAGGTAATTGGCTATTTTCCATTATACAATTTTTGAAATATCCCAACCCCTGACTTCATCTTAAATCTGGAGGAAATTGGTCCCCTTGCCCCCCTCCCCTATAGCAGTAAAGCTAAGGGTTTGTCAAGAAGGCTTATATGAGGGTATATATATTATATATTGTATATGGGAATTATAATGAAGTGACATAGCTAACACCCATTGCAATGATTTACCTCTCCCTATAAATTGTCTGAATCCTTTCCAACAGTTGTTCATTCACTCTTCCAAGTATTGTGAGATTGTTGATTAGGTGTAGCTGTGAATGTAGTTAGTGTGTAGTACTCACATTGTCCATATGCTGTAGTAACTAGTAGAAGTAAGGCAATAGTAGTTGATCTTAGAATAAAGTTGATCATGTTCTTGTTCTTGTTCCTGAGCTGTAACGTTCTTTGTAGTCAGCGTTCTCTTTCTCCTTGATCTCTCTTACTTGTTGTTTCTGTATGTTGAGTTCTTTTATAGCATTTGTTGGTGGGTGTGTACATGTGGGAGTTGTGTTGTTATGACAGTATGTTGGTTGCCTTGGTAACATGCTCAAAGTCACCCTCATTTCTGAAGGAATAACAAGTGCTGTGTGTTGTGTTCTCAGAAAGTGAATTTTCATGAATTCTGTGTCTCCAGTGATTATTTGTAGGTTTGAAGTTCTATAAACAATTCAACAACAACGAATGCATTTCTGTTAACGAGGTGTCATATTTCAATGTAATGATCTATTGAATAAGTCGAACATTTCTATATATACATTTTTAAGGCCTGTATTTGTACACATGTGGTGTTTCAAATTTGCCACACATTATGTCATTCATCAGGTGAGCTTAGATGATGTCATGGAATACTGACCCATTGAAATATCACAGAGTGTACTACCACTCTGAATAAGGGATGACTCAGAAGAAAGATGGCGGCCCTACACAACAAGCACATTAAGATTGCTTCAAACCTCACGTAATACAACCTTATCCACATACTCGATCATTTTGTATTTTTTGGCAGTTGTTGTGATTTTTATCCATTAATGCATGTACTGTTTGGTATTTCTTGGCATTTGGGTATGTTTCCATTCCAAATTCATCATCTCAATGTTAAATTTCAATTTCTCTTTATGTATGGATACATGTACATACATACTGTACAATATTATGCAATGAAGCATGTCTCCTTTGGTCCTCATTTGATACAACAAATATTGGTTTCTGGAAGACAGTGGTCTGTCCTCAGCAGTTCCATTGTAGCCAGCACCCATGATCTGTACATTGTGCACTGCATTGTGCATGAGATCTGTACATACTGTACATTGTTTACTGTGTTGTACAGGTGATTTGAATATATAACAAGTGATTCTGAACCTTTCAAGTCATCATCTCACCTCAGTTGAACCTGACATATCAATCACCATTAATGGGAATATCAACCATAGTACCACAAACATGTATTATTATCCTTGTTTCCTGTTACTGATGTTGGCTATCTCGTGTGCACACCAATGAGCACATGTGTACCTTTCATGCTGTAATTGTATATGTGTACATACAGTACATGTGTATGTGCATACATATAGACATGCAGTACATGTGTATGTGCATACATTGTACATGTGTACATACAGTACGTGAGTATGTGCATACAGTGTACATAGACATAAACCCACACAAATTGAAATTCAACTAGAAGTGGATAAATTCAATAGGAACCTCCATCCATAGAAATTTCATTACACCAATCGTTTCACCAGCTGACTACTACCTTCATCAGCAGTATGCCAGTCAAACTGCTGACAAAGGTAGTAGTCAGCTGATGAAATGTTTGGTGTAATGGAATTTCTGTGGTTAGAGATTTTCATTGAACTCATCTATGAGATGTCACCTAGCCAAACAACCCTCTTTCCAACAGACCATGCAGCCAATCAATAATGAAAATCCAAGATTTAATCAACAAACATTTACCGTAAGAAATGCTATCCCATCATGGTTAAATAAACTCTACAGTAGTCAACATAGCTACACAACTTATAAGTATGTGCATACTTCACATCATATGATATTCTGTAAGAATGTAGTATACACCTCGAATTTGTGAAATACAATTCAATTGCAACAAAAATCAAATCCAGTACAGAAATCTGTTAGTCTAATAAATCATTGGCTGCAGCAGTTCAAAGTTCATTGAACGTAATATTCCATTTTGTGTTTCAAATGAATAAACATGTTTTGAGCCTTTTAATTTTTGTGGCTTCCTAAACCTTTTGACCCCATAGCTATATGCTGATCCTTATTATAATGGAATAGTGCATAATATACTACATCTTATTTAAAGGTGTTAGTAGATGTTATGGCTCAATGTGATTGAATTGAATATAAGGTTGCTATGCCTCAATGTAATCTCATCAAAGAACATTATTACATAGACTGAACTATAATATTGAAAACACTGTCATTCCTCTAAAATGCTGTGTATTGTTATTAAGAGTAATTTTCCATTCCAATTTTGGCGGGTCAATGTGATTGAAATAACAAGAGAACTTGTTATGTCCATATCTCAATGGGACCATCTTTGACCATTTATGGTAATGAGGGACATTAGTTGAAAACACCAACCGTCAATAAATATGTTTCTGTGTAAACACTGTTCATCTGTTTACATTGTTTGTTAATCATTTACCTGTTACTGATGTACTGGTCAGGTGCACATGTAAGGGAACTTGTATTATGTAAATTGTATTATTATTATGTAAAAAGTGTTACCATTCAATAGACATGTCATGTGACAATCAGGTTTCTCCTTTATGGGACGTGTTACCATAATACCAAGATTTGAATTTGAAGTGAATATTATCATTGCAGTATACGTATCAATCATGTTTACAATCTGACTGAGTGTTCATGACCTAGTGAATTGTATGTGTTTCTCAAGTTCCTAGTTCACACACTACTAGTGAGTATAATGTTGTATGATGTGTTAGTCTCTGGAACGAAGCTTCATTTCACTACACTTGAGGTATCTGGAGAATGTGTTCCACCTAGATATGTAACCAATGTTGTTGTATGGTGTGTTCAGTATTGAACATGTGCACTGATTGTGCCACCATCCTCCACTCCAGTGCTGAGCACAGTTTCCTGACCAGTTATCATTATCCCTGTCAGGTGTTGAGAATGGCATACCGTCATTGTTTTCAGGTGACCCACAATCCCAAATCCCATCACCAGCTGTTCCACTGTATCTTCCAAGATGTATTTTGTACTTGTTGGCAGCATTGTGAACAGCAATGGAGCTGTAGATGGCATATTTGTATATTCCTTTGTAGTCGGTCATGTCAATTCTCAACTCGGCAGCACAAACACTGAATGTCAAACAGTTGATCTTCTTCAATCCAAGCCAATGTTCGTAGTGTGGATCTCCAAATCCTTCTTCGTAATCTGTCCAATTGCGATTGAAGTCCAATTGAGCATGTCTTCTTCTCTGGAACACGATCCATAGTCCATTTTTCATGTCACAAAATACTTTGAATGATTTAGTATTGGGACAGTTTGGTGCAATAGTGTAGACCCCATCTTGAGTACATCCTCTCTGATAGACCTCCTTGCAGTCACGAGGTATGGTATCCCCAGACGGTGTACCTGAGAATGAAGTAAATACACTAACCTGACCAGTACATGTAGTTCTTGCATAATATTTGTAGTCTGTAGTCCTAGTAGCTAGCTATCCCAGTGTCCTAGTGTGCAGTGTATAATAGTATGATTGAACTCACATTGTGCATTTGTGGTGTGTGTTCCAGCTAGGATGAATCCAATAGTGAGGACGACTGGTGTGAGTAAATTCTCCATTGTCATCTTGTGTCAGTAGTTGAAGTAACTGCAGTGACCTCCAATGCAGGTTGATCACTTGTTGTCTTTCTCCCTTTGAGCTGTCTGTGTTGTTGTAGGTGGTCACTTCTCTTCTTTTATAGCCTTCTCCAAAGGAAGTGTGAGTGTTTGTTGTTAATCTAGTGGTTGCCCATATTAGAGTATACTGCAGTGTATAATTATTATTATGGTCAACCTCAGAAAATCTGTTTGGGTGTTATTGTGAGTATTTGTAATAGTGCAATTGTACACATTTTTATTGTAATCAAATTTCTTGTCACATTATACTTGACCTCACTGAGACTAATTGACCATTTGTGGTGATAACAAAACTTTGTGGTAGACACTAGTTGTCCACAACAATTTTAAACATCATTTCCATGGTTTCTGTGGCTCAGTACGGATTCCTATACCATACCTGCAATATTGTACATGTTAATCTTATACACACATGCACATGCACACACACACACACACACACACACACACACACACACACACACACACACACACACACACACACACACACACGCACGCACGCACACACACACACACACACACACACACACACACCACACAACACACGTATGCATGTGCACACACATGCAAACACACACACACGCGCACACGCACACACCACACACATACGCACATGCACACACATGCACACACACACACACACACACACACACACACACACACACACACACACACACACACACACACACACACACACACATACGCACACGCACACACCACACACATACGCACATGCACACACATGCACACACACACACACACACACACACACACACACACACACACACACGCACACACCACACACATACGCACATGAACACACATGCACACACACACACACACACACACACACACACACACACACACACACACACACACACACACACACACACACACACACACACACAAACACACACACCTCCTCTGCTGGAAGGTTGGACAGGTCCTTGTGAATGATTTCTATCCAACGCTGCGAGGTTCCTCTAGGTTTCCGCTTCTTTCCATGTGGTCGGCACCTCAGAACCTGCTTCTGTGGCCGGTTTTTCGGCATTCTCTGAAGGTGACCAAACCACTGCAACCGCTTATGGCGCAGCTGTTCTTCTACTTGTAATTCATCAGCTTCCTCCAGGATGTCAACATTTCTCTTCCTCTCCCAGAGCGTCACCCCAACAACACACATGCACTCACACACACACACACACACACACACACACACACACACACACACACACACACACACGCACACACACACACGCACATACACACACATAATTATATAATTTTTTTGATATTTATGTTCACTTTCAGGTGCCAATCAAAACGAGACAGTTACTGGTGTAGTGTAGTGTGTGTACAAATGTAGACTGTGTACTAACTGAGACTGTGTACTGACCAGGAGTGTGTACTAACCAGTAGTGTGTACTACTCAAAGTATTTACATTTAGTGACCCAAAATTTACCATAAAATTATTCATAGTTACCATAAGCTGTTCCTGTTCCCAAAGTATAATGAGTACTGTACAAATGAAATTCCCCCAATAACACTCCTTTGGGTAGTGTCCCTGATTGGTGTAAACAGGACAGCAAAGTTCAACAATATTCACATTGCCTAAAACTACCACCCTAGGCCCAATTGTATGAAGATGAGACAAAATTCAAATTGCATCATTACATCAAATTCCCTAAAAATCAATTCCTTCTAGATTGATAATATGTATCAAATGTTGTTTGTTCATTCAACCCTGTTCATTCAAGCCTTGGGGATATAAGGATAAAATGGTGGTATAGCCTGGGAATGATCGGTAAGTGAGCATGACTCAAAATGCAGCAGAAATAAAACTGAGTGTGCATGTACATGCATAATAGTTGAGTGCATGTGTTCCAAAGATGGCTACATACCAGCTATGATACAACTGGCTGGTCGTTAGAGACATCAGAGGATAAGATTCTCTTCCAGGTGTCTGGTATATATTATAGTGATATAGCCACAGCCTCCTTTATCAACCGGAAGTAACAAGTATGTATATGTATTACAATGATTAATACTGCATGTACAGTACATATGGTATGGAACCTTTCAATGAACCTCATGTACATACGTACACATACATCCTAATCTGGACTTGATATCACTGTTTGCCATTCTAGCTTGCCATGACATAGCAGATCAAAATATTGTAACAAAACAGCAAGGTCATTGAGTGTGGCTACATACACAAATCAATACCCCCCCCCTCCCCCCATAACTTCAAATTCTCTATCAGTCATACTCACTGTACATGGGGACTAGCATTGTGTTGTGTTCGATTGTAAACATTCCTGTACATGTATATGTATACTATCTGTATGCATACAATGTATGTGGATAACTATATATTTCTATACAACTATAATTATTTATACGTATACTGTATATAATACTATTAGTACATCCATACCCCACATTTAGTTGTACTGGTTCACTATTGAGTTTGGCTTGTGTAAGGAGAATGGTAAGACCAAGGCTTATGGAGCAGGACTCCTGTCCTCGTTTGGAGAACTTCAGGTTCGATTATGTACTGTGTGTACTGTGTGTACTGTGTGTGTTGTGTGTACTGTGTGTGCCGTGTGTGCTGTATAATAATGTGTTTACTGTATATACTGTATGTACTGTATGTGCTGTGTGTACTGTGTGTGCTGCGTGTACTGTGTGTACTGTATGTACGTGTGTACTGTCACATCATACATTTTGATTTCATACAATTATCCACTTTATGCAAAAATATAATATTATATTACTGCATGTACTGTGTGTACTATTTTAATAATAATACTATGAAAAAAATTAAAAAAATAACTGTGTGTACTGTATGTACTGTGTGTATTATGTGTACGGTATAGACTGTATATACTGTGACAGTGTGTACTATGTATTCTATGTGTACTGTGTGCACTCTGTGTATTCTGTATGTGCCGTGTGTACGAATGTACTGTGGTACTGTATGTATTGTTTGAACAGTATATTATACGCTGTGTGTACAGTGTGTACTTTATAATATACAGTACAGTACTGTAAATATACACTGTATGTTTTGTATAATGATAGCTACTGCTTTTCTCTATCCAGCGTTGTCTCACGGACAATCAAGACATTAGACCCTTTGAGCTAACCAAGACTTTCAGTCAGAAGTATATACTTGAAGGGATGCAGTCTTGTTACTTTCTGGCTGAGAGCTTTCAAGATGCCACGGACAAAGTGAAGTACGTGTGTGTTGTTGTTGTGTGTGTGTATGTTGTTGTGTGTGTGTGTGTGTGTGTGTGTGTGTGTGTGTGTGTGTGTGTGTGTGTGTGTGTATGCATGCGATTGTGTGTATGTGTGCATGTTGCCTGTATGTGAACATACACATTATAACACTCATGCATAATATTATCATTATTATTATTATTATTATTATTATTATTATTATGATGCATATATGTACGTATACGTATATAAACTGCACTCTCCTCTATTGATGGGTGTTTCTCTACCATTCCCAACATTTCACTATTTGCTATATAACCGTCCTACATGCACATCCGCACTCCTAACATTTGACTGTAGCAATAATCTTATATTATTTGTGTTCACTTCAGATACGCGTTCATGTGATACATGTCTACATCTCATTGTACAGGAGTTTTAATTATGTGTATGTGTGTCAGAGAGGTTACTGTATAACATCATTTGAGTGTAACTATAATATTTGTGATTCACTTCAGATACGCGTTCATGTGATACATGTCTACATCTCATTGTACAGCAGTTATAATTATGTGTATGTGTGTCAGAGAAGTTACTGTATAACATCATTTGAGTATCATTATAATATTTGTGATTCGCTTCAGATACGCGTGCATGTGACACATGTCTACTTCTCATTGTACAGGAGTTATGCTGCCACCATTCCCAGACCCTTCACCGCCCGCTACAACCCCTACATCCAGTGCATTGAGATACTGGACACCAAGGAGCAGATACTGAAGCTCAGTCATGACATCAGGCAGGATATGTTTACGCTCACCGATGCCCTTCAAAAACTAAAGTAAAACAATATTTATTTCAATTCATCTCATAAACATTGATTCCACATTCAATTACTTACTTTCTAGGCACATGCATAATTATTAATTATAGAATTTTAAATTACGCACCATAGCCGTTAAGAGCCAACATTAACTTTTACAGCTCATATCTAGTTAATGTTATTTGCACATAATATACATATGTATACACACGTATGCATACGCATGCATGTAATACACACACAAAATACACGCACATAAACACAAACATACATACATATGCACACGCACAAACACACGTATATAATAATATAATATACACATAATATGTATAAAATGCACGCATACAATATTATATACATGCACTCTGAGACTCATTTATACTTCGAATTCCCTAAGGCATAAACATACGTACGTACACACACACACATGCATATACACACACATACACATGCACGCATGCGCATTTGTGTGTGTGTGTGTGTGTGTGTGTGTGTGTGTACCCACACACACAAATGTGCACGCACACATATACACACATGCACGTATGCATAAAAGCACATTATGTAATATTATGTTATACATGCACACCCATTTATACCCCTTAAAACATAAACATACGTATGTATGTACACGCACAAGCATGTACACACAAACACAAGCATATGTGCGTGTGTAGTACATACGTATTTGTGTGTGTACTACAATGTAACTATTCTTCAGACTCGAGCTATATAGTATAGCAGGTATGTATGTGTGTGTAATAATAATTATTATAATGTACTCACATACTATACTTGTATGTCAAATCTAGCAGCAATTTGGTGTGTCCACGACGAAAATTATATAGAAGTCAACCATCATAATGTTAATTGATAATCAAATTCATTAAAATGTTGATTGCAAATAATCTGTAATAATGTAATATTAGTTTATGTACACACTTATGTACAGCAATAATAAAAATTATTACAATGAAATTCAACTGGATTACACCTCTCTTCGCCACACTTCACGTGTGCCCAGGGCATCCGACGAGGACGGGGAGGTGCTTCATGCCCCGCGGCCGAGGAGAACATGCCACTTGCCACCATGCCTCAGCTGTTGATGTCATCTCGCGTGTAGTCAACATCAAGCCATCATCCAATGTTAGGGTGGTAGACTGGCTTCTTGGGAGGTCCAGATTTCAGAGCCGTGATCTTTTACGTCTGGCACACCGAGTATCACGGGCGCCAGTCACCGATGCGGTCCCTTGTGACTTGACAGCTTCATGAGCCCAGAGACCCAAGAATCACGGGTTTACCACCAATCCACGGACCAGAAGACAGAGATGAACTGACTTGACATCGGTAATCATCAGAGTCAGGCCGGCAGGACACACATCAAACAGCGCAGCAGCTTCCTCAACACGATGACAAGAGACTCCCCGGTAGGGCCCAAAACCTAAACTAGTGTAGCATGTCTGGACCCTACAGTGCCGCGCGTGCGCATACTGTGTGTATAGGAGGGTGTGTGCAAGGCGCAGTGTGTGCATAGTAAAGTGTATGCAACGTAAATGTAAATATAAAGGCACGGCCTAACTTACGTGCGTGCGCCCGAAGGCAATAATAAAGGGAAAAGGGTGGTGAGCAGAGAGCCGTGTGGTTCCAACAACATAGCCTTCGTAGGAATCTACTTACAGGACCCCTAGGGGAGACTAGCCGACCATGATCCCAGGCACCGACCGCCTCCGAAGAGGACGGACGCCCAAACCTCGTCCAAGAACACTCGAGAGACCCGACGACTTACAGGAGACCGGGACGTGTGAACTCCATGCGTGATCAAACAGCGAACCGAAGAAGGAGAGGGTAGAACAGCTAACCACGCTTGCGCTTGGGGCACCCCCTCCAATTCGAATCCTCCAGCATCTGCAGCTTCCCCAGCACGGATCTACTCACAAAGAAAATGGAGGCGATAGGACGTATTTTATAGACAATCGTGCCGCCATTTTTCAAAAACTGCAAACTGATTGGCCGACAAACTTAAGACGTGGGCGTTATTTATTGTTTTATCCCGCCAAATATAACAGCATTATTGAACTGATGTAAATTAGAGGGTTATCCCCATTAACTCTATTACGCTTCAACTCAGAACTGAAATGACCAATGGATTGTTCAAGTTTGATATGTGATCAAAAGGAGGATTCCAAGCAATGACTGCCACAGATGAGATGTGTCAAATGCTTCTAGTTTTGAAACTCCACGCTTTAATTCTAGTTCATGACTCTACACTCTAGAGGTCTAGTCTAGCTAGAATCTTCAATTCTACTCTAGTAGCACTTTGTGCAGAGCCTTATCTTAGATGTGTTTGCTCAAGTTTCTTAGACATGTAATTCTCAATGATCTCTATAATATGTATATTGTGTATGTATTGATGATCATCCTCAAATGCCACAAAATGATGCTTATTATAATGCATATGTCTATCAAGATGGTACTCGCAGCTATCTGTATATTGTACGCATTTATTGTATTTAATTTCCATTTTCATTTATCTACCACATCCATATCCATTGGACCCTAGGTATAGTGTCAGTTCTGTGTGTATCTTTATTGAGGCATACAAATGGTATGGTAGAATGAAATATCCCAACAGAGCTCCTTAATCCACAATACCATGCATGGTACTATAGATTATCAAAAATTTACTGACTGAGTTTGTGTTCATTTAATTTCCTGTAATTTTGCTGTATTTACTTACTCTACATGCTCAAGTGTATAATAATGTTAACACTTCCTAACATTTCATGACACAACCATCCAATTCACTGGAATATCGTTATATACGTAATATATAATATTATATATATATGCCACTGGGTTGTTGTTATGTTCTGATGTGATGATGCTCCTTCCACATTAGATGCCTCAGTACCTTGGTTCCCGCGCAATTTTGCCGAGCTGGACATATGCTCAACTCGTATTTTGCCCTATGGAGATGATATGGACCTGGATACTCTTGTAAGTTTACAGTAATAAATGCATGAGAACTGAATCCAGCACAATTCTCTCGTAATACATAATGCATGGTGTGAAATTATGGTTCGTGCAGAAGATGGATAAGCTCCCATGCAACTTCACCCATAATATTATGTATGGTGATGTATTCTGTTGAGATGCAGTTCTGTTAGCGTGAAAGTGAATAAGGAGGGTCCCTATTTTGTATATGTCCAGCAAATATACAA
Source organism: Chondrilla cf. caribensis (assembly GCA_964020155.1). Lineage (NCBI taxonomy): Eukaryota > Metazoa > Porifera > Demospongiae > Chondrillida > Chondrillidae > Chondrilla > Chondrilla cf. caribensis. The sequence goes on along the minus strand of OZ026547.1, from coordinate 2,790,602 downwards.
GCATGAATTGTTTGATACTGATAGTTTTGATAGATTCCGTATAGCTTGTGTACACAGACATTTAGAAGTATTTGTAGAAAGGAAATCCCCTGTTCATTCAAGCCTTGGAGATATAAGGATAAAATGGTGGTATAGCCTGGGAATGATCGGTAGGTGAGCATGACCCCAAATGCAGCACAAATAAAAACTGAGTGTGCATGTACATGCATGTATAGTTGTATGCATGTGTTAGAAAGAAAAAAAAATACATACCAGTTATGATACAACTGGTCATTAGAGACAATTTTGATGATACAATTCTCTTCCTGGTGTCTGGTATTATAGTGAAATATATGCACAATCTTCTATATCAATCGGAAGTAATAACAGCATTTTAGACTGAATATCTTGTGCTATATATATTTGACCATAGATCATATTCATAGCTCTATACCATGGTGTGGAAGATCTATGATTTGACAACCATTGCACAGCAAAATCGAACGTCATTTAAATGGCTGCCGAATACGATCTAAATCTTGTTCTTCGTTCACGTTGAATCGGACTGTCTCATTCGACTGTCTTGTGCCTTCGTAGTAGAGATTTGCTGCCATGGTGTCACTTCTGAGGTCTTCTCCACGGAAGCCATCAGGTAAGACTTACTCAGCAAGTTTCTGTTGCCTCATCCGAAATTCGCTCGGATACGTGTACGGTAACTTAGATCAAATCACTGATGTTGTCTATGTTGTTATTTTACTTGCATATCCGGGTAGATTGATCAATGCGACATCGTCTTTGCGATTGTCGCTTTTGTACCTACGGTAACACGGAGGAATAGAGTTCTTCTGACGTTATCATCGTTAGCACTTCTCAATTTCTTGCGAGTTCACCTCACGATTCCCTCCTCGAACGTGCCGTTCAATACATCCAGGTTATACTCAACAATTTACTACTGTAGAATGTTGGCACCTCACATACACACACACACACACACACACACACACACACACACACACACACACACACACACATACACACGCATGCATGCATGTGCCAACACACACATGCCCATTAACTGTCATCTGATAGTGTGTGCAGTGCAGTACAGTACAGAGCTGGTGGCGTCATGCGACAGTCACATGACTAATGTATATGCTTGATAGGTGTCATATGACAGTCACATAACCAATATACGTTTACAATTATTATTAATCACACTGTAGTAGTAGAAGTAGTATAATTAGTTATACACTAAATTAATATTCCTTCATCCAATCATGCATAGCGATAAGATTTTAATTTGAAGTGGATATTATTATTGTAGCATCAACCATGTTTACAATCTAACTGAGTGTTCATGACCTAGTGAATTGTATGTGTTTCTCAAGTTCCTAGTTCACACACTACTAGTGAGTATAATGTTGTTTGATGTGTTAGTCTCTGGAGCGAAGCTTCATTTCACTACACTTCAGATGATTGGAGAATGTGTGCCAGCGATTCATGTAACCATTGTTGTTGTATGGTCTGTTCAGGTTTGAACAGTAGCAGGCATTGTACCACCATCCTGCATGGTAGAGCTGAGCACAGTTTCCTGAATGGTTATCATTATCCCTGTCAGAAGTTGTGAATGACATGCCGTCAATGTTATCAAATGACGCACAAGCTCTCATTCCATCACCAGCGGTTCCAGTGTATGTTCCAAGACGAAGTTTATACTTGGTCCGCTCACTCTCTATAGTGAAATAGTCATAAATGGCATGAGCCTTTCTTCCTATGTTATCCCCCATATCGATCCTGAGTTCGGTACGACAAATAGCAAAGGTAAGACAGTGGATCTTCTCATTTCCCAACCAGAACTCCCACTTAAAGTTCCCAAACCCATTCTTGTATTCCTCCCAATTTCTCTGGAAGTTTTCCTGTCCATTTCTCCTCCTCTGGAACACGATCCACTGTCCATTGCGCATATCACAGTAGACTTGGAAGGGCTTCATACATCCAGGGTCAATGGTATAGACTCCATCTTGAGTACATCCTCTCTGATAGACCTCCTTACAGTCACGAGGTATGGGGTTTCCAGGGTTACCTGTAGCAATGATCCAATTCCATGCTCAAGTAACCAGTATGTATGTACACATAGTATGCAGTGTGTGCTTGTGTATGTGTGTGTGTGTGTGTGTGTGTGTGTGTGTGCCTGTGTTGAGTATAATTGTGTTGTGTCAAAATGAATGTGGTATTGTGTTCCATATCTACACTCCACTCTGTACTTTAAATGTGTACATCTTGTACGTATGTATGTGGTTAGTGGCTCATTTGATATCTACATCAATTCTGATTATCATTAGTGGTGCTAACAAATTGATCAATCAGAGGAAGTGATTGAATAATAACAGGAAATCACCCACACCTTATTACCAATACCCGTCACTTAATGCATTGATGTGTGATTGAAGAGTACTGGAATAACTCACGAAAAAAACTGTAAATATTGCACACCAAGTCTATTAGGTGTCGATCTATTGAGTGTCAAAATGAATGTGGTACTATGTTCCAAATCTCCACTCCATTCTGTACTGTGAATGTGTACATCATGTACGTGTGTGCGCACGTGTGTTTGTGTGTGTATGATTATTATAATGTTGCTGTATTCTTGTGTATGTAATCTGTTTTTTTCTAGTGCTGGACAATTAATAGGTCTACATCAAATCTGATTATCAGTAGTGGTGTAAACATATTAATTAATTACAGGAATTAATTGAGACTTGAATATTGCACGAAAAAGACTGAATATTGCACACCAAGCCTATTAGGTGCATGGCCTAATAATTTGGGAGTATCTTCCAGTTGCACCAACAGAATTACTTTTAAGAATTAATGGATTATTCAGTTGATTACTGTGGACTAATAATTAATTTAAAAACATGTGTATGTACACATCCAATATCTTCTATCCCACTACTATCCCAGTGTCCTAGTGTATAGTGTAATTAAGGTTTAGTGTAATCACAGGTGGTAATTGAGTATAAAAGAACACCCCTCCCCCACCTCATAACCCACAGCTTTCACTCAATGGAATTTGACTTGTACTTTGAGAGTACATGAGAAGCATTTGAACAAAGAACTCTAAATCTTGTACACCTAAGCCTATTAGGTGTACGGCTTTATAAAGTGGGAGTGGCTTTGGTTTCACCAACTTTACTTCTGGTGATTAATTGATTAATTCATTGATTGTTATGAACTGATTATCAGATTAAGAACACATCCAATCCCCTGAACTTGTTCTCACATACACATCCAATATCTCCCATCCCACTACTATCCCAGTGTACTAGTGTGTAGTGTATAATAGTATGATTGAACTCACATTGTGCATTTGTGGTGTGTATCCCAGCTAGGATGAATCCAATAGAGAGGATGACTGGTGTGAGTAAATTCTCCATTGTCATCTTATGTCAGTAGTTGAAGTAACTGCAGTGACCTCCAATGCAGGTTGATATCTTGTCCACTTGTTGTCTTTCTCCCTTTGAGCTGTTTGTGTTGTTGTATGTAGGTGGTCACTTCTCTTCTTTTATAGCCCAATCCCTGCAGAAGTGTGTGAGCATGTGGGTCACAGAAGCCCATATTTGGTCAAAATGGCAGTTTTTCTCTTTTTATGGTCATCTCTCACTGTCCTCAGTAGTTTTATTCTATTTATAAACCTCAGAGTATTATGCCCTAGTATGGTATTAAAATCATTGTCAACTATGTTGACAATGATTTTAATACCATAGTCTTTTTGTAGTTAATGGGTGCCCCCCTTGTGTATGAGTGGATGTAAGTGAGTGTCCCCATTGTGTGCATTGCATATGGCTTCCCAGTCATGGCACACAGAACAGGATACAGGCAAGGGAATTGGCGGCTTTTTGTAGTCGGGGTCAAAGTACAATGACACTCTTGTCAACACGACAGTTAAAAGGTGCACAAGATTAAGTCAGATCGAACACTGTAGAAGTTAATCTACTCCCACCCAACCACCACAGAGCTAGATGAAGGAGTAAAATATTATATGGGAATAAGAGAGACTACCATTGGGTAGATGATAGGGTTAAGGTGTATAGGGGTTAAGTAAGCCGGAAAGTGGTCTGGCTTGCCAAATTTATTGCACAATTGAGCAAGCATACCCCCCTTCAATGATGACATGCAGCTACATGTAATATGGTCCCATGCTTTGGGACAGGTATAGTCAGAGGCTCATGTTGAGTGAGAGTCCCAGTGTGATCTGGGTTGAAGTCTGGGGGGCATCCATTAAACTCAGTTTAACTTTGTACACAATTAACTTTGTGCATCCATTAAACTCAGTTTAACTTTGTACACAAACCATGAGTTATTAATTTGCTTTCTGTTGAGGCCATCCATCGTTGATTGGAGGAGCCATAATATGTTCTTGTCTGTTCCATTAGTATGATTGGATTGAGTATGTCATCCGATCTCCTTGTTAGTGAGACTCATTTTAACTTTGTACACAAGCCAAGAGTTGTTAATTAGCCTTCTACTGAGGCCATCCATCATTGATTGGAGGAGCCATAATATGTTCTTGTCTGTTCCATTAGTATAATTGGATTGTGTATGTCATCTGATCTCCTTGTGTGAGTCCAGTCCTGAAACATTACTAGTACTGTACTCTGACCTGTTATGATCCTAAAGTTTCAATATGTGCATGTACATTACTTGCTCATTGTACATGTATGAGTTACTGTACTGTAATGTATGTACTTTATGTACTGCATGTAGTGGTGTTGTGTGTGGAAACAATATTGTTATATGCTACATTGTGTCACCACCATGGCCTCCCCAGGATCCAACTGGCACATATTAGCACAGCTGAACATGCATGTACACCCTCTGAAGGTGGTGCATACCTCATAGCAACCAGGGAGGTAGTTTGTACCTTATTACATGGCCTATGTACATATGTATGTGCACATGTGTACCTATGTGTTTCTGTATTTGTGTACACCTACGTATAGTGTATCTGTACTAATACTAATATTGTAGAGACTCACATCTATATACAACGAAGAGTTTGAAACAGAAATATTTTGAACAGAACACGTAGCAATCTTGAATGATTCTTAAAACATTAATTCGATGATGATGACTTAGAATCTCCGATCTCCTTGTTAGTGAGACTCAGTCTAACTTTGTACACAAACCAAGAGTTGTTAATTAGCCTTCTACTGAGGCCATTCCTCGTTAATTGGAGGAGCCATAATATCTTCTTGTCTGTTCCATTAGTATCATTGGATTGTGTATGTCATCTGATCTCCTTGTGTGAGTCCAGTCCTGAAACATTACTAGTACTGTACTCTGACCTGTTATGATCCTGAAGTTTCAATATGTATATGTACATTACTGTATATCCATTGTACATGTATGAGTTACTGTACTGTAATGTGTGTACTTTTTGTACTGCATGTAGTGGTGTTGTGTGTGGAAACAGTATTGTTATATGCTGCATTGTGTCACCACCATGGCCTCCCCAGGGTCCAAGTGACACATATCAGCACAGCTAAACATACTCTGAAAGTCTTGTAGCATTCCAAATTCTGTACCTCCTGCCTCCTAAGCAGTATGACAGTATGTAAAGTAGTGCATAGAGTGGGGGAAATACCTATCTTACACCAGTATAGCATCTGTTACTATAGAAGCAACACACTTATATAGCAATTTTATAGTGTACAAAGCCCTAGCCATTGTATGAAGTTTCTAATCATCAGCTGATGTAATCTTTAAATGTTTATGATATCAACAGATGCTCTACTAGTTAAGACATGGTCACTTGGGCAGTATGACACATAAATCCACTCTCCCTTGAGACTTGTCATTTTATATGTCATACTGTCCTGGTGTCCATGTCTTGACCACTAAATAATCCTCACCAAAATAGCATGTACAATATGTGTATATTTGTAATGATATTATTATTGTTACAAATCATGTTCCCACATTATTACTTTCTTTAATGAATCTCATTAATGAATTCACACATCAAAGGATTACATCATTGATCATAACACACACGGTAAATATAAGCCAATCTATCTAATGTTAGTGTATGTGTGGAGTTAGTTATTGTGTATGTTTCCATTAATCCTATTATTGCACACAGTGTGTTTATGACCATTGGTTGTTGTGTTAGTCGCGAAAACGTAACTTCATTTGAGCAAACTTCAGAGAAATGTGATTATTGAGAAAGTGGTACCAAATTACGCCTTTACCACCACTCAGCCCACTTCGATACAGACCATTGAGGTTGGAATGAGTACAATCCTTGTACCACCATGCTCCGTGAAGGTAACTACTACTAGCACAGTTCACACTACTCTGATCATTGTCTCTATCTTTAGTGGTAAACTGCATACCATTTATACTATGTGACGATATAAAGGCATCTCCGGCAGTTCCTGTATAACCTGCCATGTTTATTCTGTAGTTTGTACCACTGTTGCCAACAGAGAAGAAGGAATATTGAGCATATTTGTAGTTCCCTTGGAAATCGGCTAAATCGACTCTTAGTTCTGTTCTCGGTGCTGCTGAGGTCAAACAGTGTATATGGTCCAGTCCAAGCCAGAATTCTCTCTTGAGGTTCCCAAATCCAGCTACATAGTCTGCCCAGTTCCTGTAGAAATCCTCAGATCCATCTCTTCTTCTCTGGAAGACAGTCCACCCTCCATTCTTCATATCGCAGAAGACATTGAATGTTTTTCCACATCCAGGGTCAATAGTGTAGACTCCATCTTGTCTACATCCTTTGAGATAGGCCTCTCTACATTCTTTAACAGGTGTTGATGGACCTGTGTAAATATACCCAGTACGTATGTAGGATAGAGTAGTCACTATAATATGTGAGGTCCTATGTTAACATGTGTTTGTTGTGTAGTGAGTGAGTTGCTACATACACATCCAATGTGTAATAATCCACACATTGGCATATATACTGTATGTATGATATATGGTGGAAGAACTGATTCAGAACATACTATATACATACATACGCCTATAGGTGTGTCTGATTTCTCTCAGTATTTTCCTAGAAAGATGCTCTTAAGGCAACAGTATGCTTTCTCAAGTCCAACATACAGTGATGAAGTGCTTGTGTATAATTTGAAACTCACATAGATAGCAAAAAGACCAATCAGTTTGAAATAACTATTAGCGAAAGTTGAGTTTACTATGTTAGAAGGCGCACCAATGGAGGATCAACACTTGTGACAGCTGGGTCAATAGTGTAGACTCCATCTTAATACAGCTGGGTATTCAGACCACTCTGTTTTGAGTATATTGAATGTAGTATTAGCTACCTGTGCACTCTCTAAAGTACACCTATTGCTATACCTGTAGATTTTGTTATAAAACATCTGTATCCCTATCTTTATTTGATACATACACATAGCCATACAATGTTTACTGGCTTTTTGCCATGTACCATAATTGAGTGTATATTCTACTCACATTGTCCATATGCTGTAGTAGCTAGTAAAAGTATGGCAATAGTTGTTGATCCACAACTAAAGTTGATCATGTTCTTGTTCCTGAGCTGTAACGTTCTCTGTAGTCAATGTTCTCTTTCTCCTTGATCTCTCTTACTTGTTGTTTCTGTGGGTTGAGTGGTGTTCTTTTATAGCATTGGTTAGTGGGTGTGTACATATGGGAGTTGTGTTGTCATGACAGTATGTTGGTTACCTTGGTAACACACCTAATCTCACCCCTTTTCCGAAGGAATAACAAGTGGTGTGTATTGTGTTTTCAGAAAGTGAATTTTATTGTATTCTTGTGTCTCCAGTGATTGTTTGTAAAGTTCAAGGTTCTGTAAACAATTCAATGTTAATGGATAGTGATAGGTGTTTATTGAATAAAGAAATTTTTACTCGGAGTAAACTTATTATAATGTGAAATTGGAATAACATGTGGTTTTGTGCTGTAGTGACCCTGTCTGTCTGTCTAGTTCCATTAGAACTTGTAATGTACACAAATCATGTGTACTTGTAACGTTGGTGATGTTGATGTTGATACCAAGATACAAGTTAGTTATATCCTGCTTAGGTGTGCTGCAGCAGATAAAGTGCTAACAGATTACCTTGGGCATTGCCCTCGGTAATGAATTAGCACTTCATATCTGTTGCAGCACACCCAGGCAGAATTTAACTATTACATGTGTACATTGTACATGTATGAGTACTGTAATGTACGTACTTCATGTCCTGTAGTAGTGGTGTGTGGAAACTGTGTGTGGAAATCCACCAAACACATCTAAAGCAAATTATGATGGGTTAATGAGTATTCACTTTATATGTATGTATTTTACATACTTTGGGTATACATACTTACGTACATATAATGTTTGCATTAACATGCATAATTTCCCATTTACCTAATTTGTATGTATGTACAATTGTATCATACATGTATTGCATGGTTGCCTTAGTAACACACGTGATGTCGTCACCCTCCTTTCTGAAGGAATAAAAAGTGGTGTGTGTTGTGTTTGTAGAAAGTGAATTTTATTGTATTCTTGTATCTCCAGATGATTGTTTGTAGATTGAAGGTTCTATAACCAATCGAATCTTTAATGGATAGTGACAGGTATTTATTCAATAAGAATTTTTGTATTGGATGTATTTAAATAATGTAAAATTATGGGAACTTATTATTCTTGTGATGGAGACCCTGTCGTTCTGTCTAGTTCCATTAGAACTTGTAATGTACACAAAACATGTTTACTTGTAATGTTGAAGTGTTGAGAAGATCTGAATATGTACTGGCAGGTATTTCCTAGCATCGTAGACTTATAGTCTCTTTCCAAATTTTATAATCTTTAATTGGAATGTACTATTTCTTTGTGTATGTTCACATACATACCTATGTGTACATACACACTGTACAATGAAGCATGTCTCCTTTGGTCCTCATTTCATTCAGCAAAATAATGGTTTCTGGAAGACAATGGTTGTCCCCAGCAGTTCCATTGTATACGTAGCCAGCACACATGATCTGTACATACTGTACAGTGTATACTGTGTTGTACATGAGATCTGTACATACGGCACAGTGTATACTGTTCTACCATGTACCATAATTGAGTGTATATTCTACTCACATTGTCCATATGCTGTAGTAGCTAGTAGAAGTATGACAATAGTTGTTGATCCGTGACTAAATTTGATCATGTTCTTGTTCCTGAGCTGTAATGTTCTCTGTAGTCAGTGTTTTCTTTTCTCCTTGATCTTTTTTACTTGTTGTTTCTGTGTGTTGAGTGGTGTTCTTTTATAGCATTGGTTAGTGGGTGTGTACATGTGGGAGTTGTGTTGTCATGACAGTATGTCAGTTGTCATGGCAATATCAGCACACGACATCATCAGTCATGAAATTGTTTACAGATTTCCACAATTAATTCAATTAGTCAAATTAAGTAGGTATGTCTAGCACATAATTTGAAGGATATGTAGTTTAGTGATGTGTCAGATTTCTTAATGTGTTTAATAATATTATGTCTTCTCTAATGTTGTTATTGTATTTTGTATAGTTTCTGTTTGTGTGAGTGGAGTCTTGTAACATTCCAAATTCTGTATCTCCTATCTTCTAAGCAGTATGTACGTATGTGAAGTAGTGCATAGAGTGGGGGAAATACCTATCTTGCAACAGTATAGCATCTGTTGCTATAGAAGCAAAACATTCGTATAGCAATAATATAATGTATATAGCCTTAGTTGTACATGAGATTTCTACATACCGTAACGTTTGTACTGTGTTACACATTATCTATACACACTGTACAGTGTATACAGTGTTGTACATGTGATCTGTACATACCATACAGTGTATACTGTGTTGTACATGTCATCTGTACATACTGTACAGTGTATATTGTGTTGTACATGTCATCTGTACATACTGTACAGTGAATACACTGTTGTATAAATCATCTGTACATACTGTACAGTATATTCTGTGTTGTGCATGTGATCTGTACATACTGTACAGTGCATACTGTGTTGTATAAGTCATCTGTACATACTGTGCAGTGTATACTGTGTTGTACATGTCATCTGTACATACTGTACAGTGTATACTGTGTAGTACATGAGATCTGTACATACTGTACATTGTATACTGTGTTGTACATGTCATCTGTACGTACTGCACAGTGTGCACCCTGTTGTACATGAGATCTGTACACATAATGGTGCCAAAAGTGGTACCAATATGCTCCTTGACCACCACTCACTGTGATAGAGACCATTGAGGGTGGAATCAGTGCAAGTGTTGTATCACCATGCTCCTCACAGTTCCCACTCCACTGATCATTGTCTCTGTTGTGCTAAACTGCATACCATTATGATAGGCTAGCTCATCCATTTTCAGTTTTAATGATATTCATATCCTTCTACCTATAGCTACTCACATGCAAATGCAAACTCATGAAGGGTACACACACCATTAATATAAGGAAATTACACACATAACAGTTGGTATACTAGTACATGTTAAGAGTATATTATGTTCTAATTGCTTGTAATATTACTCCATTCACACTTAGTATCATTTAATGTTTTATTGTAATTCTTCACACTGGGATTGTTGCTCTTGTGTTAGTCACGAGGTTGTAGCTTCATTTCAGTGAACTTCATGGCATTCTGTTTTCCATGAGCTAAAGCATGCCAATAAGTTGAACCCCAACTTGTCCCGTAACGATAACGTCCATTAAGGTCGGAATAAAGGCAACTCTTGTACCACCATCCTCCTCGATATGAGTTCCTAGCACAGTTCCCACCATTCTGATCATTGTCTCTATCTTTAGTGGTAAACCTCATGCCATTATGATAGGTTAGCCTATCCTGGACAGTACTGGTCCAGTTGTAGTATCCTACATCTAATATGTAGTTAGTACTAGGACCATTGACATTGAAGAAATCATAGTGAACATGTCTGTAGTTCCCAAAGAAATCAGCTAAATCGACTCTTAGTTCTGTTCTCGGTGCTGCTGAGGTCAAGCAGTGTATATGGTCCAGTCCAAGCCAAAATTCTCTCTTGAGGTTCCCAAATCCAGCTACATAGTCTGCCCAGTTCCTGTAGAAATTCTCAGATCCGTCTCTTCTTCTCTGGAAGACAGTCCACCCTCCATTCTTCATATCGCAGAAGACATTAAATGGTTTTCCACATCCAGGGTCAATAGTGTAGACTCCATCTTGTCTGCAACCTCTTTGATAGGCCTCTCTACATTCTTTAACAGGTGTTGATGGACCTGCATAAGTACATCCAGTATGTATGTACGTAGAATAGAGTAGTCACCATATGTGAGGTCCCACTTACATGTGTGTATGTAGCTGTATAGTGAGTGAGGTTCTACATACTATTGTGTAATAATCAAGACGTACATTGATGGTACTGTGCATACTGTATGTATACTGTATATTCTACTCACACTGTCCATATGCTGTAGTAGCTAGTAGGAGTATGGCAATAGTTGTTGATCCACGACTAAAATTGATCATGTTCTTGTTCCTGAGCTGTAATGTTCTCTGTAGTCAGTGTTCTCTTTCTCCTTGATCTCTCTTATTTGTTTCTGTGTGGTCATTTGTGTTCTTTTATAGCATTGGTTAGTGGGTGTGTACATATGGGAGTTGCATTACCATGACAATATGTTGGTTGCCTTAGTAACACACCAGATGTCACTCTCTGTCCTGAGTGAAAAACTAGTGGTGTGTGTCGTGTTCAGAAAGTGAATTTTATTGTATTCTCGAGTCTCCAATGATAGGTTTAAGGGTCTATAAACAATTTTCTTCAAAGAATGTATTCCTATCAACGAGGTGTCATATATCAATGTACTGATTTATTGAATAAGTCAAACATTTCTATAAGCAATTTGCCCGGTAGTTGGTATACTTCACTGCCCCTTGACTAATGCACTGTGGTGAACTGATCAGTGTTGTCCGTCTGTCATACTATATATACCTCACAATCAGTACATGATGTTTCTATATAAAACACAACCTCTGTGCAATCATACATACGTACACAAACTTACTAGCACTATGTAGTGTTCATAATCACTACTCAGTTGTTGATATGTTATGAGCAGTGTTCATACAGGTATCAATGCTTAATTAGGTAGCATATGTGGTGTGTGAGGTATGTGCTCTAGAGAACTCTCGTTTATTTAATGATGAATTTAACAAGCTGTATAAAGTTACAATTTATATATACTAGCTCAGACTCAGTCTGACAGCCTTGCAAAAGACCTGTATGTGTGCACGTACGTCAGTTTCAAATTTGCCCCACATTATGTCATTCAACATGTGAGCTTAGTTGATGTCATGGGTAACACTTGGTCGTTCTGTGATACTGATCACTTGACATATCATAGAGTGGAGTGTATTGGTACTCTGCATATGGGGATGACCCAGAAAAAATGGTGGCTCTACACCTGAAATTTGTGTCAAATTTCATGTATAAAACTCAATCGACATATTCGAGCATTTTGTAGTTTGCGATTGTGATGATCGGCAGTTGTGATGGACAGAAAAATTACGAAGGAAAAACATTGTTTTTGTGTCAAACTGGTGAATGGGTAGGTGGGACTTGAGATGTCATGACAGGATGTCAGTCGCCATGGTATTACACCAGATGACACCTTTTTTTCTGACTGATTAAAACTTACGTTATGTTTTCAGAAAGTGAATTTTCATGTACTCTGTGTATCCAGTGATGGGTTTAAGGCTCTATAAACAATTTCCTTCAAGGAATGTATTCCTATCAATGAGGTATCATGTTACAATGTGCTGGTATTGAAATAAGGCCAACATTTCTATAAGCAATTTGCTTTGTATTCAGTGTACCTCACTGCCCCATGACTTATGCATAGCTCTGTTGTAGTAGACTGAGTGTTTCCACGGTAACACGGTAGGACTCTAGTTTCACTAGTGTCTAACTAGTGTCTAGCTTTGAGTTTTATTTCAACAAAATTCAGTGAATGGTCACTTCCAAAGAACTGTCTCTCCTGGGTGTTCTGTCATGATGGTAGATACCATTCAGTTGTAAACACATGCAGTTGTTGTACCACCATCTTCCCCCTAATAGGGTTGTGCACAGTTCTGACTACTATACAAGTCATTGTCTCTGTCATGTGGGGAGAATGCCATTCCTTTAATTAAGGTTACCTCCACCACTGCCACACAGTATAGTTGTTTGTACACGTGCTGTAACAGAGTAACAAAATGGCAGAAAACATTGCCTCATACCCTCAATGAGGCCATGGTACTACTTTGAACCAGTGAGTAACTAGTTTCAGGCACACGAGGTCTGTGAGCTCCACGACCACCCCCCCAGTTACAAACTTTTACTTATGAACTCATATACTCAATCACATGTTCAGATTCACTATTGGTCTGGTATGTGGAAGCGTGGTGCAACACATATCATCAAACACGTACCATACATTCAATTCCAGTTGTGTTCTCAGAAAGTGAATTTTATTGTATTCTTGTGTCTCCAGTGATTATTTGTAAGTTGAAGGTTCAATAAGCAATTTTCTCCATGGGAATCCTAAACAATGCATCGGAGTGTTATTCCAATTTACTAAATAAGTACATATGATATGGAATAAGAACTTAATCTTGTGGTGTTATACTGTATGATATCAACAGGTGCTATTATACTGGTTAAGACATGGTCAGTCGGTATGAAACATAAAATCAATGAACACCTGTGTACCTTTCACACTGTAATTGTACATGTGCACATACAGTACATGTGTACGTGCGTACGTTGTACATGTGATAATTAACGACATGATCAATGCATAGTACAGGAAGCATCCCCTTCCTGTTACTGGTGTACTGGACACATGTGCACATGTATGAGAACTTGTACATGTGAGCCTTCCCTGGTGTATGTACATGTGTTTGGAGACTGTACCTATGCATACCTGTACACAGAGGCCATGTTATTTTCATGTAAATACACATGACCACACATATTCAGACCAGTTCTTCATGATGATGTCCTCCAAAGAGTGTTTGTACCACAGTCTGTTCAGTTTGTGAGGATCAGTGTTGTACCACACCCTCTCACCTACTGGTCTTATTTACCTGTCATTAGAACATGATCCAACCACTAATTTGTAAATTAATTGTTGCCATTACTTTGAATGTTGTTGGTGTTTTATGAATGTATATTCTACAGAGTACAAGTCAAGGATTATTTTTGTCATGTGACAGTCACGTGACCAATGTATTGCACAGGAATTGTTACCATATGACAGCCCTGCCATGTGATAATCACATGACCATTGCTTGATTATATCATGTGGCAGTCACATGACCAACGTATAGTACAGGAAATATCCTCTTCCTGTCAACATTACTTCCTGTTTTAAAGTCACTTGTGTATAATGTTCATTGTGTGTACATGTGACCTTCTAACATCATGTACTGTTATACTGTTGTTGTTAAGATTCTTCATTATGATTTGTTATACACTGAATTTTTCTTCATCCCATCATGCATAGCAATAAGATTCAAATTTGAAGTGAATATCATTATTGTAGCATCAATCATGTTTACAATCTAACTGAGTGTTCATGACCTAGTGAATTGTATGTGTTTCTCAAGTTCCTAGTTCGCACACTACTAGTGAGTATAATGTTGTTTGATGTGTTAGTCTCTGGAACGAAGCTTCAGTTCACTACACTTGAGATTGGAGGAGAATGTGTACCAACGATGCATGTAACCATTATTGCTGTACATGCTGTAAAGTGTGTACTGTGTTGTACATGAGATCTGTACAGTGTATACTGTGTTGTACATGAGATCTGTACATACTGTACAGTGTGTACTGTGGTACATGAGATCCAACATATTCTACAGTGTGTACTGTGTTGGACATGAGATCTGTACATACTGTACATTGTATTTTGTGTGGTACATGAGATCCGACATACTGTACAGTGTATACTGTGCTGTAAATGACACCTGTACATATGTACAGTGTGCACTGTGTTGTACATGAGATCTGTACATACTGTACAGTGTGCACTGTGTTGTACATGAGATCTGTACATACTGTACAGTGTATACTGTGTTGTACATGACATCTGTACATAATGTACAGTGTGTACTGTGTTGTACATCAGATCTGTACATACTGTACAGTGTGTACTGTGTTGTACATGACATCTGTACATACTGTACAGTGTGCACTGTGTTGTACATGAGATCTGTACATACTGTACAGTGTATACTGTGTTGTACATGACATCTGTACATAATGTACAGTGTGTACTGTGTTGTACATCAGATCTGTACATACTGTACAGTGTGTACTGTGTTGTACTTGAGATCTGTACATAATGTACAGTATGTGCTGTGTTGTACATGAGACCTATACATAATGTACAGTGTGTGCTGTGTTGTACATGAGATCTGTACAGTGTATATTGTGTTGTACATGAAATCTGTACATAATGTGCAGTGTATACTGTGTTGTATTATGAGATCTGTGCATGCAGTACATGTCATCTACACTTGATCATATTCTTACATGTGGTGTATGTATACTCAAATGTATGTGTTGTGCGGATGATATGTATGCCATTTGTTCATGCATATCATGTATTGTAATTGCATTCATGTACGTATACTCTGTACATGTGTAAGTGCTTGAGATTTTTGTGTAAAATTGATGAAATATTACATTTTGTTTGAGGACAGTTATACATTGTCAGATTTGTTTTATTGAGTTTAAGAATTATGTACATTAATTAATTTTGCACTTTTATGATATTTGACCACCACCACTCAGTGACTATTTCAGTTAATTCATTTACTAAAATTAATGCAAGTTAGATATGATCACATTGGATTCACAATAACATTCATTACAATATATGCCTGACTACTTTCTAACATGGTAACATCATAGTATTGTGTATTGAAAGGTACATAACTATACTTGTGGTGCATGTAACTCAGTTATTGTAATGTTGTTTTAAGACTCTTTACTGAACATAAATCTCAAGAAGCTCCAGATAGAGTTCTTCACCCCCCTGGTTAGCACATATACGTACTTCAATGTCCCCCTCCACTTCCTGTGGTAGAGTACGACAGAACCAGGGCATTCCAGGTTGTGCACAGCAGTTGTTACCAGTACCACAACGCTTTCCATCCCATAAAGGGTCATTGATGTATACAGCGTTCCCATATACTTCGATGTTCCCCGACTCACAATAGTAGTGATCACCAACGAATGAAGGAGGAGCTGGTCCGGGGTACTTGGCACATGGACAGTTAAAGTGACCATTGTGGTTGAAGTCATCAGAGAGTCCCACAGCATAGGTCCATATGTGCTTTCTAGGAGATCCGTATGTTATAGACATACCATCAACGTAGTAGGAGTTGATGTCTTTTGGTCCATGGAACGCGTCCATCGAATAATACTGGTACCCCACTGCTTGTCCACATATCTTACTGTATCGCATCCCTTCAGTAGGAAAGGTAACTGAAGAACAGCTGGCCACATTATAAGATGTTTTTCCACACAACTTCTTTGGAGAGGATATTGTTCTTAGAGATGTAGGACATTGTGCCCCATCTTCAGTCATGTTGATGTATGCGATTCTTGTCCAACCTTTAGAGCCGCAGTGCCAACTGTCCATGTTGCAGTGAACTGGTCTAATAGTTGTAATCTGTCCCTCTTCGGTTACCAACCAGTAGGACTGTGAAGGGGCTTTTGGGTTACACTGGTGTATCTGGTAGCAGGACCTAGCAGGAGAGTCCTTGGTCACACCCAGTGTACAGAGAGCATTGATTTGTTCAACTTCTTCTCTGGTTTTATTCTTAATTTCCCTCTCAATGGTTTGTTGAAGCTCCTCCTGTATTGAGTGTTTGAGATGCTGGGCATCAGTGAGTGTTAGGGAGGATGTTCCCGGTGGACCTGGGGGTCCAGGTATTCCAGGTACTCCAGGTACTCCAGGGATGCCGTTGGTTCCAGCACAAACGGAAGGTCCTTGTGGAAGTTGACACTGTGTGTCATTGTTGGTTTGTTGCTCTGTGTCCCTCGGATGGGATTTAGCAAGGATGCACCAACTGAAGTTGATCAGGCACAGGAGAAGCAATCCTCTGGCAAACATTTGTTCGGAGTTCTTAGTGCAACCAACTCATTGAACTGAACTAGCTATTTGTCCTAGCTACACTGGTTTATATAGCAGGTCTGGTGAGAAGGGTCAATGACATAACATTACATACCAACCCTGCATAGCAGTATGACGTCACAGTCTTGTATGTACACACCAGACACACTGACTCCACTGGTAGTAAATGATGTATTGCAGAAGTGGTTTGTGAAGCTAGAGCAGTATAATCTTCTTTGTACTCTCTCACACTTGATATGTTTCAGTTTACAATAATAAACATTATACTTTGTACTATATTGTGTGTACATGTACCTCACATTGGTAGCATTGTGTGTACATGTACCTCAGGTTGGTGGCATTGTGTGTACATGTACCTCAGGTTGGTGGCATTGTGTGTACATGTAATTCAGGTTGGTAGTTTTGTGTGTACAAGTACCTCAGGTTGTTAGTACTGTGTGTACATGTACCTCAGGTTGGTGGTATTGTGTGTACATTTGTACATGGGATAGGATGTTTGTAGCCCATTGCCATAGCCTATGTGTATGTGTACCTATATGTGTATCTGTGTCTATATATGTGTATCTATTATATATAGATATATAATGTGTGTGTGTGTGTGTGTGTGTGTGTGTGTGTGTGTGTGTGTGTGTGTGTGTGTGTGTGTGTGCATGCGTGCGTGCGTGTATCTGTACCTATACAAATCTGCCCTAATGTATCTGTTACTACATGTATACTGTAATTCAACCTGTTAAATTATCCGATCTCCTTGTTAGAGACTCATTCTAACTTTGTACACAAACCAAGAGTTGTTAATTACCCTTCTACTGAGGCCACTCATGGTTAATTGGGGGAGCCATAATATGTTTTTGTCTGTTCCATTAGTATAATTGGATTGTGTATGTCATCTGATCTCCTTGTGTGAGTCCAGTCCTGAAACATTACTAGTACTGTACTCTGACCTGTTATGATCCTGAAGGTTCAATATGTGTATGTACTTCACTGTATGTTCATTGTACATGTATGAGTTACTGTACTGTAATGTGTGTACTTTATGTACTGCATGTAGTGGTGTTGTGTGTGGGAAAAGTATTGTTATATGCTGCATTGTGTCACCACCATGGCCTCCCCAGGGTCCAAGAGACACATATCATGGAGTGGAGTGTATTGGTACTCTGTATATGGGGATGACCCAGAAACGATGGTGGCTCTACACCTGAAACGCATTAATTTGTGTCAAATTTCACGTATAAAACTCAATCAACATATTCAAGCATTTTGTAGTTTGCGATTGTGATGATCTGTAGTTGTGATGGACAGTAAAATTACGAAGGAAAAACATTGTTTTTGTGTCAAACTGGTGAATGGGTAGGTGGGACTTGAGATGTCATGACAGGATGTCAGTCGCCATGGTATTACACCAGATGTCACCTTTTTTCTGACTGAATAAAACTTACGTTGTGTTTTCAGAAAGTGAATTTTCATGTACTCTGTGTATCCAGTGATGGGTTTTAGGCTCTATAAACAATTTTCTTCAAGGAATGCATTCCAATGAGATATCATGTTTCAATGTGCTGGTATTGAAATAAGGTCAACATTTCTATAAGCAATTTGCTTTGTATTTGGTGTACCTCACTGCCCCATGACTTATGCATAGCTCTGTTGTAGTAGACTGAGTGTTTCCATGGTAACACGGTAAGACTTTAGTTTCACTAGTGTCTAGATTTGAGTTTTATTTCAGCAAAATTCAGTGAATGGTCACTTCCAAAGAACTGTCTCTCCTCCTCTGGGTGTTCTGTCATGATGGTAGATACCATTCAGTTGTGACCACATGCAGTTGTTGTACCATCATCTTACCCCCTGATAGGCTTGTGCACAGTTCTGACTACTATACAAGTCATTGTCTCTGTCATGTGAGGAGAATGCCATTCCTTTAATTAAGGTTACCTCCACCACTGCCACACAGTATAGTTGTTTGTACACGTGCTGTAACAGAGTAACAAAATGGCAGAAAACATTGCCTCATACCTCAATGAGGCCATGGCACTACTTTGAACCAGTTAGTAACTAGTTTCAGGCACCCGAGGTCTGTGGGAGTGGGTTTGTATGAACCCCACGACCACCCCCCCAGTTACAAACCTTTTAGCTACTTATGAACTCTATATACTCAATCACATGTTCAGACTCACTATTGGGCTGGTATGTGGAAGCGTAGAGTATCTATGGTGCAACACATATCATCAAACACGTACCATGCATTCAATTCCAGTTGTGTTTTCAGAAAGTGAATTTTATTGTATTCTTGTGTCTCCAGTGATTATTTGTAGGTCGAAGGTTCAATAAGCAATTTTCTCCATGGGAATCCTAAACAAGGCATCGGAGTGTTATTTCAATTTACTAAATAAGTACATATATGGAATAAGAACTTAATCTTGTGGTGTTATACTGTATGATATCAACAGATGCTATTATACTGGTTAAGACATGGTCAGTCGGTGTGAAACATAAAATCAATGAACACCTGTGTACCTTTCATGATGTAATTGTACATGTGCACATACAGTACATGTGTAAGTGCATACATTGTACATGTGTACATACAGTACATGTGTATGTACATACTTGTCTACATTGACATCAACCCACACAAATTGAAATGTAACAGTTGTTTCTGTTTATAACACAGATTAGAAGTGAAGAACAGTGTTTTTCAAAGAGCATACATAGGTGCTGAATGTCTTTCTTGGATATCCTGTGTGCTGATGAAGTAAGAATGTAGTGTACACCTCCAATTTGTGACATACAATTCAATTACAACAAGAATCAACTCACAGTACAGAAATCTGTTAGTCTAATAAATCATCGGCTGCAGCAGTTCAAAGTTCATTGAATGTAATATTCCATTTTGTGTTTCAAATGAATAAACATATTTTGAATCCTTTCATTCTTGTGGCTTCCTAAACCTGTTAACCCTATAGCTATATGCTGATCCTTATTATAATGGAATAGTGCATAATATACTACATCTTATTTAAAGGTGTTAGTAGATGTTATGGCTCAATGTGATTGAAGTGAATATAAGGTTGCTATGCCTCAATGTAATCTCATCAAAGAACATTATTGCATAGACTGAACTATATTGGAATGCTGTGTATTGTTATTAAGAGTAATTTTCCATTCCAATTTTGGTGGGTCAATGTGATTGAAATAACAAGAGAACTTGTTATGTCCATATCTCAATGGGACCATCTTTGACCATTTATGGTAATGAGGGACATTAGTTGAAAACACCAACTGTCAATAAACATGTTTCTGTGTAAACATTGTTTATCTGTTTACATTGTTTGTTAATCATTTACCTGTTACTGATGTACTGGTCAGGTGCACATGTAAGGGAACTTGTAATATGTAAATTGTATTATTATTATGTAAAAAGTGTTACCATTCAATAGACATGTCATGTGACAATCACATGACCATTATGTTTTATGGGACGTGTTACCATAATACCAAGATTTGAATTTGAAGTGAATATTATCATTGCAGTATACGTATCAATCATGTTTACAATCTGACTGAGTGTTCACCTAGTGAATTGTATGTGTTTCTCAAGTTTCTAGTTTACACACTACTAGTGAGTATAATGTTGTTTGCTGTGTTAGTCTCTGGAACGAAGCTTCATTTCACTACACTTGAGGTATCTGGAGAATGTGTTCCATCCAGATATGTAGCCAATGTTGTTGTATGGTGTGTTCAGTATTGAACATGTGCACTGATTGTACCACCATCCTCCACTCCAGTGCTGAGCACAGTTTCCTGACCAGTTTTCATTATCCCTGTCAGGTGTTGAGAATGGTATACCGTCATTGTTTTCAGGTGACCCACAATCCCAAATCCCATCACTGGCTGTTCCACTGTATCTTCCAAGATGTATTTCGTACTTGTTGGCAGCATTGTGAACAGCAATGGAGCTGTAGATGGCATATTTGTGTATTCCTTTGTAGTCGGTCATGTCAATTCTCAACTCGGCAGCACAAACACTGAATGTCAAGCAGTTGATCTTCTTCAATCCAAGCCAATGTTCGTACAGTGGATCTCCAAATCCTTCTTCGTAATCTGTCCAGTTGCGATTGAAGTCCAATTGAGCATGTCTTCTTCTCTGGAACACGATCCATAGTCCATTTTTCATGTCACAAAATACTTTGAATGGTTTGGTATTGGGACAGTTTGGTGCAATAGTGTAGACGCCATCTTGAGTACATCCTCTCTGATAGACCTCCTTACAGTCACGAGGTATGGTATCCCCAGACGGTGTACCTGAGAATGAAGTGAATACACTAACCTGACCAGAACATGTAGTTGTTGCATGATAATTCTAGTCTGTAGTCCTAGTAGCTATCTATCCCAGTGTCCTAGTGTGTTGTGTACAATAGTATGATTGAACTCACATTGTGCATTTGTGGTGTGTGTTCCAGCTAGGATGAATCCAATAGTGAGAATGACAGGTGTGAGTAAATTCTCCATTGTCATCTTGTGTTAGTAGTTGAAGTAACTGCAGTGCCCTCCAATGCAGGTTGATATCTTGTCCACTTGTTGTCTTTCTCCCTTTGAGCTGTTTGTGTTGTTGTAGATGGTCACTTCTCTTCTTTTATAGCCCAACCCCTGATGAAGTGTGTGGGCGTGTGGGTCTCACGAAGACCCATATTTGGTCAAAACTGTAATCTTTCTCCTTTTATGGTCATCTCTCACTGTCTTCAGTAGCTTTATTCTATTTATAGACCTCAGAGTATTATGTCCTGGTATGGTATTATAATCACTGTCAACTATGTTGGCAGAAGTTAACAGCCGTCCCCCCTTGTGTGAATGTGCGTGGATGTAAATGAGTACCCCCAGTGTGTACATGTAGGTGTGCATATCATGTGTGTGCGTGTGTGTATGCCCATGCAGTGGTGTGCATGAGAATGATGGCATATGGCTTCCCAGTTAAGGCACAATGTGCAGGATGCAGG
Source organism: Chondrilla cf. caribensis (assembly GCA_964020155.1). Classification (NCBI taxonomy): domain Eukaryota; kingdom Metazoa; phylum Porifera; class Demospongiae; order Chondrillida; family Chondrillidae; genus Chondrilla; species Chondrilla cf. caribensis. Next base: position 2,768,453 of record OZ026547.1, on the reverse strand, counting down.
TATGGGAATTGGCGCCTTTTTAGAGTCGTGTCAAGGTACAATATATGACAGTCTTATCTGCACAGCAGCTAGAAGGTGCATAAGTCAAATCAAACAGGGTAGAAATTAAACTGCTCTCACCCACCCACCCACCGCAGCGCTAGATGAAGGAGTAAAACATATGGGAATAAGATAGACTACCATAGGGTGGATGATAGGGTTAAGGTGCATAGGGGGTAAGTAAGCCGGAAAGTGGTCTAAGTAAGGTCAGCGGTCTGGCTTGCCAAATTAATTGCACAATTGGGCAAGCATGCCTCTCTTCAATGATGACGTGCAGCTACATGTATTATGGTCCCATGCTTTGGGATGTGTATAGTAGGAGGCTCATGTTGAGTGAGAGTCCCAGTGTGATCGGGGTTGAGGTCTGAGGGGGGGGGGGGCATCCGTTAAACTCAGTTTAACTTTGTACACAGGTCAAGAGTTATTAATTAGCCTTCTACTGAGGCCATCCATCGTTGATTGGGGGAGCCATATTATGTTCTTGTCTGTTCCATTAGTATCATTGGATTGTGTATGTCATCTGATCTCCTTGTTAGTGAGACTCAGTCTAACTTTATGGCCCTGAAGTTTCAATATGTGTATGTACATTACTATTATATATATATCCTTTGTACATGTATGAGTTACTGTACAGTAACTGTAATGTGTGTACTTTATGTACTGCATGTAGTGGTGTTGTGTGTGGAAAAAGTATTGTTATACATGCATTGGGTCACCACCATGGCCTCCTCAGGTCCAAGTGACACATATCAGCACAGCTGAATATACATGTTCACCCTCTGAAGGTGGTGCATACCTCATAGTAACCAGGGATGGGATGATTGTACCTCGTTGGTATGGCCTATGTACATCAGTCCTACGCATATCAGTACTTATGCTATTATTGTAGAGGCTCACATCTATGGCAAAGAATTTAAAACAGGAATATTTTGAACAGAACATTTAGCAATCTTGAGTTATAATTCTTAAAAAAACATTTGATGACAATGTAGGTAACTTTGATTGTCCAGTCTCCTTGTTAGAGACTCAGTCTAACTTTGTACACAAGCCAAGAGTTGTTAATTAGCCTTCTACTGAGGCCATCCATCGTTAATTGGAGGAGCCATAATATGTTCTTGTCTGTTCCATTGAGTATAATTGGATTGTGAATGTCATCTGATCTCCTTGTGTGAGCCCAGTTCTGAAACATTACTAGTACTGTACTCTGACCTGTTATGATCCTGAAGTTTCAATATGTGTATGTCCATTACTGTATGTTCATTGTACATGTATGAGCTACTGTAGTGTAATGTGTGTACTTTATGTACTGCATGTAGTGGTGTTGTGTGTGGGAACAGTATTGTAATATATATGCTGCATTGTGTCACCACCATGGCCTCCCCAGGATCCTAGTGCCACATATCAGCACAGCTGAATATACATGTACACACTCTGAAGATACAGTATACCCTGTAGTGACCAGGGCCCATCCCACTACGAGGTATACTATATCTTCAGATCAATATCTACGAGATTCTATATCTGTACGTGAGTTATGCTATATGTTTGTACCTTATCACCATGGCCTATGTATATTATCATATGTGTATATGTGTACCTATAGTGTATATAATATTATGTGTTTACAACTATACATATATCTGAACTATCACTAATCTCATATATATCTGTACTATAACTATTATCATAGAGGCTTACATCTATATGCAACAATTACATATAGTCAAAGTGTTCTTGGACCAATGGTATCGGAAGAGAGGGTTGTGTTCGGCGTCGTAGCAAATGTTGAGAAGGAGGTGGCACCTCTGGATTTGAAAGGTGTGTGTGTGTGTGTGTGTGTGTGTGTGTGTGTGTGTGTGTGTGTGTGTTATTGTGAGTGTTGACGTGGCTTACAGACACACACCTTTGCCTGCCTACATATATTATTTGGACATTTGACCAGATTTTATGATTCCCTGTTGCATTTGGTCACCAAGAGGTGTGTACCCCCTCCAGATAGATGTGTATGCATATTTCCTTGTGCTAATCTGAGTCATTTGGACACTGGACAGGATATTACCTTTTCAGGTTTAATTATGTTATTATTCTTCTACTTACATGCAAACTCATGAAGAGTACAAACACCATTAATATAAGAAAATTACACTCTTAACAAATGGTATACTAGAATATGTTGATGGTATAATATGTTTTCATTCTTTAGAATATTACTCCATCCACACTTAGTGTCACAAGTGTTTTATTGTAATTCTTCACACCGGGATTGTTGCTCTTGTGTTAGTCACGAGGTTGTAGCTTCATTTCAGTAAACTTCATGGCATTCTGTTTTCCACGAGCTAGAGGATACCAATACATAGTCCCCCAATTGGTTGTACCATAACGATAGCGTCCATTAAGGTTGGATTGATGACAGCTGTTGAACCACCACCCACCTAGAACATCAGTGCCTTGTGCGCAGTTTCTACTACTCCATTTATCATTATCCCTATCTTTAGTGGTGAACTGCATACCATTATGATAGGTTAGCCTATCCTGGACAGTACTGGTCCTGTTGTGGTATCCTACATCTAATATGTAGTTAGTACTGGGACCATTGACGTTGAAGAAGCCATAGTGAGCATGTCTGTAGTTCCCAAAGAAATCAGCTAAGTCAACTCTTAGTTCTGTTCTCGGTGCTGCTGAGGTCAAGCAGTGTATATGGTCCAGTCCAAGCCAGAATTCTCTCTTGAGGTTCCCAAATCCAGCGACATAGTCTGCCCAGTATTCAACTAAATACTCCCTACCAATATCCCGATATGTGGTATTTTGTGTGGATAGATTAAAGTGCAAAGTGTGCTAATATATCCACTAATTGCACACTTCCCACACCAAGTAATCGCTATTACAATTTGTCAATTAATAGACTAGCAAGATCATTGATCACCTATAATAACAATGCTGTGTGAGAGTTTATATACAATTATATTATTTTATATGGGAGCATACCACATAATAACTAAATAGGGTATATAATTATGATATTTATAATGTGAGGGAGCTTTTGGTATTCAAAACTACTGTTATATGCCCACAAACACAGGTAGTTCAGTTATCAATATACATAAAATAAATACAGTGGTCAAAGGATAATGTCTAATACAGTGGGAAAGTACACTCAACAGTTGGTATACTAGTATATGTTAATAGTTTAATGTGTTCTTGTTGTTTATTATATTACTCCAACACAAGTAGTACAATAATCAATCCACATAAATTAAACACAGTGTTCAATGGATAAGGTCCAATACAGTGGTAAAGTATGGAGTTTAATCCAATGTTGCTTGCTGCATGTACTCTTCTCTCTGTAACCTTTTCCCATGTGCTGGCAGATAATAGTCAACACACAAGATAGTGATACACACAATGTATATTGGTATACTGGCTGTATGTACTGTACCTCCCACAGGTGATTGCACCTGTTCACCACGGTAGCCAGAGTGTTCTTGGACCGATTGTATCAGAAGAGAGGGTTGTGTTTGGTCTCGTAACAAATGTGGAGAAGGACACTAGCATGCAGCAGCTCGAGAAGAAAGTGGCACCTGTGGATTTGAAAGGTGTGTGTATGTGTGTGTGTGTGTGTGTGCGTGCGTGCGTGTGTGTGTGTGTGTGTGTGTGTGTGTGTGTGTGTGTGTGTGTGTGTGTGTGTGTGTGTGTGTGAGTGTTTAGCAGACACACACATTTGGCCTTACTAACATGTACTATTTGGATGCTGCGGAGGCTATGGTGACCAGATTTCATAACCTTCTCACTGCATTTATTCACTATGATATGTGTACCCCCACTAGAAAGATGTGTATGTGTATGCATTCTTCCTCACACTAATCTGTCACTGGACAGGATATTTCCTTTTCAGTTTCAATGATATTAATATCCTTCCACCTACTCACATGCAAACGCAAACTCATGAAGGGCACACACACCATTAATATAAGAAAATTACGCACTTAACAGTTGGTATACTTGTCATGTTAATAGTATAATGTGTTCACATTGCTTATAACATTACTCCATCCATACAAGTGTTTTATTGTAATTTTTCACACTGGGATTGTTGCTCTTGTGTTAGTCATGAGGTCGTAGCTTCATTTCAGTGAACTTCATGGCATTCTGTTTTCCATGAGCTAAAGGATACCAATACATAGTCCCCCAACTGCTTGTACCATAACGATAGCGTCCATTGAGGTTGGATTGATGACAGCTGTTGTACCATCACCCTCCTAGAACGTCACTGTATTGTGCACAGTTGCTACTACTCCGTTTATCATTGTCCCTATCTTTAGTGGTAAACTGCATACCGTTATGATAGGTTAGCCTATCCTGGACAGTACTGGTCCAGTTGTGGTATCCTACATCTAATATGTAGTTAGTACTATAGGACCATTGACATTGAAGAAATCATAGTGAGCATGTCTGTAGTTCCCAAAGAAATCGGCTAAATCGACTCTTAGTTCTGTTCTCGGTGCTGCTGAGGTCAAGCAGTGCATATGGTTGAGTCCAAGCCAGAATTCTCTCTTGGGGTTTCCAAATCCAGCGACATAGTCTGACCAGTTCCTGTAGAAATTCTCAGATCCGTCTCTTCTTCTCTGGAAGACAGTCCACCCTCCATTCTTCATATCACAGAAGACATTAAACGGTTTTCCACATCCAGGGTCAATAGTGTAGACTCCATCTTGTCTACAACCTCTTTGATAGGCCTCTCTACACTGTTTAACAGGTGTTGATGGACCTGTGTAAGTACATCCAGTACATGCGTATGTAGGATAGAGTAGTCACTATATGCAAGGTCCCACCGTAGTGAGTGAGATTGTACAAATTTCATACATCTGATGTGTAACACTTCAGACATTGAGGTACTGTGTATACTGTATGTATACTGTATATTGTACTCACATTGTCCATATGCTGTAGTAGCTAGTAGAAGTATGGCAATAGTTGTTGATCCACGACTAAAGTTGATCATGTTCTTGTTCCTGAGCTGTAACGTTCTCTGTAGTCAGTGTTCTCTCTCTCCTTGATCTCTCTTACTTGTTGTTTCTGTGTGTCGAGTGGTGTTCTTTTATAGGATTGGTTAGTGGGTGTGTACATGTGGGCATTATGTTGTCATGACAGTATGACAGTTGCCTTGGTAACACACTTGATGTCACTCTCTTCTCTGAAGGAATAACAAGTGGTGTGTGTTCTATTTTCAGAAAGTCTATTGTCTCCGATGATTGTTTATAGGTTTAAAGTTCTGTAGGTTGAAGGTTCTATAAACAATTTGATATTTAATGAATAGTAATAGGTTTTTATTCAATGATGAAATTTTTGTGTGGGAGTGTATTTAAAATAATCTGAAATTGGAATAGCTTGTTATCCTTGTGGTGTAGTCTAGTTCCATTAGATCTTGTAATGTACACAACACATGTTTACTTGTAATGTTGTTGATGTGTTGAGAAGATCTGTACATGTGCTGGTTGGTATTTCTTAACATTGTAGACTTGGGTATGTTTTCATTCCAAATTTATCACCTCAAAGTGAAATCATTTCTATGTATGTATCAACATATGTACGTACATACATACATACTATGTACATACACACTGAATATACAATGAAGCATGTCTCGTTTGGTCCTCATTTGATTCAGCAAATAATGGTTTCTTGAAGACAGTGGTCTGTTCCAGCAGTTCCACTGTAGCTAGCATATATGCTTGATCTGTACATACTGTACTGTGTTGTACATGAGAGCTGTACATACTGTACAGTATATACTGTGTTGTGCTTGACACCTGTACATACTGTACAGTGTATATTGTATCGACAGGAGATCTGTACATACTGTAACAGACTGAGTGTTGTAAGTTCTAGCATATTACCTCGGGCTTCACCCTCAGTAATCAATTAGAACTTTATATCTGCTGCAGCACACCTAGGCAGGATATAACTATATATTACATATAATATTCATATACTGCATGTTCATACCTGCAATCTGTACAGGTTTGAATACATGTGCTGTACATATGTACTGTTATGATTGATCATGTATATCACAGTGACTTGTGATCTGTAAGTAAATATGTATTATAATATAATCCAATTCCATTGAATATACTATTGCTTATTTATGATTCAATTATTTCAGTTTGTAATTTCTATTAATCAATAGATAATAAATAGGTAGAAAACAGCTCATTGAGCATTATAGTGAACATTGAATTGATATTATTACCGAGCGGTTTATACCGCGAGGTTATCTGTTTCCGTCGCATAGGGGTGCCCAGAGTTGGCGCCCACTCATTTGATTAGTTTCCGGGTTAAAAATTCTAAGATTTTGTCCCATTTGTGCTTTCTTTCGCCGAGAGTTTCAAAGTGCTCGTGAACGAAATTCGATATTGGTCGATGCTGGTGTGAACGGGCATCGGCGTGCTACAGAATAAAGTAACGAACGTTTGTACAGACAACCTGGAGTTTGCGCAACGCTTAAGAAAAGGCAACTCACATTTCTTTCCTTCACGGTGGCACTTTTCTTGCTATACGATTACCAGAACTCTTAAAACGTGAACAAGCAAGTTATCTAAAAATTTTGCGTAACGATTTTTCACTTTCCTTTCGGCTTAAGTAGGGTATGCCGTAACGTCGTTCGGGACCTAGAATTGGCCGGCCATGATGACGTCCATCTTGTCAGCCATTTGCACATAATATATGACGTCATGGCATGAGGGCATGCGCATGACATGGAAGTGCTGTTTTTTTGTGTTTTTTTTTTTTCTTTCAAAAGTTACCTAATATTGCAATACAATTGTCCAAGTTAATATATATATACGTCTATGTAGACTAGATCTACTTTTCTTCCATAGCGAGGTTCTGCACAAAGTGCACACCTAGTTGATATTGTTATTGATATTAGCGAGGTTCTGCACAAAGTGCACACCTAGTATTATTATCATAGTGATAATAAGTCAGCCTCCTATATCAACCGGAAGTAATAATAGCAACTTAGACTGAATATCTTGTGCTCTATATATTTGACCGTAGATCTTCCATACCATGGTATGAAAGATCTATGATTAGACAATCATTGTACAAGTCTCAAAGTATTAAGCTATAACGATAACGTCATTTAAATGGCTGCCGAATACGTCCAAATCTTGTTCTTCGTTCACCTTGAATCGGACTGTCTCATTCGACTGTGTTGTGCCTTCGTAGTAGAGTTTTGCTGCCATGGCGTCACTTTTGAGGACTTTTCTTCACGGAAGCCATCAGGTAAGACTTACTCAGCAAGTTTCTGTTGCCTCATCCGAAATTCGCTCGTATACTCGGATACTCGTACGGTAACTTAGATCAAATCGCTGATGTTGTCAATGTTGTTATTCTACTTGCAATTTCAGGTAGATCGATCAATGCGACATCGCGTCTTTGCGATTGTCGCTTTTGTACCTGCGTAACACGGAGGAATAGTCTAAGAGTTCTTCTTTTGACGTTATCGTCGTTAGCACGTCTCAATTTCTTGCGGGTTCACCTCACAATTCCCTCCTCGAACGCACGATTCAATAGATCCAGGTTCTACTCAACAATTCAGTACTGTAGAATGTTGGCACCTCACACACACACGCCCGCCCGTACACACACACACACGCGCGTTAACTGTGTCATCTGATAGTGTGTGCAGTACACGTTATAGAGTTGGTGGTGTCATGCGACTGTCACATGACTAATGTATATGTTTGATAGGTGTCATATGACAGTCACATAACCAATATACGTATACAATTGTTATTAATCACACTGTAGTAGAAGTAGTATAATTAGTTATACACCAAACTAATATTCCTTCATCCATCATGCATAGCGATAAGATTGTAATTTGAAGTGAATATTATTATTGTAGCATCAATCATGTTTACAATCTAACTGAGTGTTCATGACCTAGTGAATTGTATGTGTTTCTCAAGCTCCTAGTTCACACACTACTATTTAGTATAATGTTGTTTGATGTGTTAGTCTCTGGAACGAAGCTTCATTTCACTACACTTGAGAGCATCAGAGAATGTCCTCCAATGCAACATGTAACTATTGGGGTAGTATGGTCTATTCAGTACAGAACAGTAGCAATCATTGTACCACCAGCCTGCATCGTGGTAGTTAGCACAGTTTTATGTTTTCATGTATTTTTCAATGCTTGAAAATAGTACAGGATGGGTGATATCCAATAATACTATGCATTGTATGTGATAATGATGCAGTTGAATTAATCTCACAGTACATGCTAAATGAGAGTGTGACTGATATTGAATGGTTTGATGTGGCATGGATCATTGAGGTAAAGTTACTAGAGTCCTACAGTGCTGGGATAGAGAACAATGTGTTGTGTATGTATGCAGGGACAACAGTGAGTGTGGCCTCAGACTACTGTGCTTGAATGAGCTCATTACTGAAGGTAAATCTCTAGGAGCTCCAGGTACAGGTCCTCATCATTGGTGTCTTGATCAGCACACAGACGCACTTCAATGTCTCCCTCCACTTCCTGTGGTAGAGTACGACAGAACCAGGGCATTCCAGGTTGTGCACAGCAGTTGTTACCAGTACCACAACCCTCTCCATCCCACAGAGGGTCATCATCATGAATCTGACTGTTATCATGTACTCCAGTGTTCCCCGATTCACAGTAGTAGTGATCCCCAACGAATGAAGGAGGAGCTGGTCCTGGGTACTTGGCACATGGACAGTTTATGTGACCATTGTGGTTGAAGTCATCAGAGAGTCCCACAGCATAGGTCCATATGTGCTTTCTAGGAGATCCATATGTTATGGACATACCATCAACGTAGTAGGAGTTGATATCTTTAGGTCCATTGGAGCCATCTGGACTTCCTCTTTGGTACCCGATAGCTTGTCCACACACCTTATTGTACTTCATTCTGTGAGCAGGGAAGGTAACTGATGAACAGCTAGCACCACCACTTGTAGTCCTAGCACAGAGGTTCTTTGGAGATGTTATCTGCCTCATGCCGGAAGGACAATTAGCCCCATCTTCAGTCATGTTGATGTATGCGATTCTTGTCCAACCTTTAGAGCCGCAGTGCCAACTGTCCATGTTGCAGTGAACTGGTCTGATAGTTGTAGTCTGTCCCTCTTCGGTTGCCAACCAGTAGGACTGTGAAGGGGCTTTTGGGTTACACTGGTGTATCTGGTAGCAGGACCTAGCAGGAGAGTCCTTGGTCACACCCAGTGTGCAGGGAGCATTGATTTGTTCAACTTCTTCTCTGGTTTTATTCTTAATTTCCCTCTCAATGGTTTGTTGAAGCTCCTCCTGTATTGAGTGTTTGAGCTGTTGGGCATCAGTGAGTGTTAGGGAGGATGTTCCCGGCGGACCTGGGGGTCCTGGTACTCCAGGTACTCCAGGGATGCCGTTGGTCCCAGCACAAACGAAAGGCCCTTGTGGAAGTTGACACTGTGTGTCATTGTTGGTTTGTTGCTCTGTGTCCCTCGGATGGGATTTAGCAAGGATGCACCAACTGAAGTTGATCAGACACAGGAGAAGCAATCCTCTGGCAAACATTTGTTTTTAGTTCTTAGTACAACCAACTCGTTGAGCTGAACTAGCTATTTGTCCTAACTGCACTGGTTTATATAGCAGGTCTGGTGAGAAGAGTTGATGACATTACATTACATACCAATCCTTCATGCATAGCAGTATGACGTCACAGTCTTGTATGTACACACCAGACACACTGACTCCACTTCTAGTGAATGACGTATTGTAGAAGTGGTCCTATCTCACACTTGATATGTTTCAGTTTACAATTATAATAAACATTGTACTTGGTTTCAAATTGATTGTAATTGATTTAGTGATAATTGTAGTAGAAGTGAACTGACCAATGTGTTAGGAGCTATTAATGATTTGTTCTGTGAATATTTGCAAAGAGAAAAGTATATGATTTTGTTGACAAACATGGAATTGAACTATATAGACTATCATTGCATGCATGTACATGTACCTTAGGTTGGTGGCATTGTGTGTACATGTACCTGCAAGTTGGTGGTGTTGGTGGTATTGTGTGTACATTTGTACATGGGATGGGATGTTTGTAGCCCATTGCCATAGCCTATGTGTATATGTGTATCTATGTGTATATATAATATTATTATATAGATATAATATTATAATGTGTGTGTGTGTGTGTGTGTGTGTGTGTGTGTGTGTGTGTGTGTGTGTGTGTGTGTATGCATGTGTGTGTGTGCGTGTACCTGTACAACTATACCTAACTGTACAAATGTATCTGTTACTGTACATTGTAATTCAACCTGTTAAATTATCCGATCTCCTTATTAGAGGCTCATTCTAACTTTGTACACAAGCCAAGAGTTGTTAATTTGCCTTCTATTGAGGCCATCCATCGTTGATTGGGGGAGCCATAATGTGTTGTTGTCTGTTCCATTAGTATCATTGGATTGTGTATGTCATCTGATCTTGTTGGTGAGACTCAGTCTAACTTTGTACACAAGCCAAGAGTTGTTAATTAGCCTTCTACTGAGGCCACCCATAGTTAATGGGGGAACCATAATATGTTGTTGTCTGTTTCATTAGTATAATTGGATTGTGTATGTCATCCGATCTCCTTGTGTGAGTCCAGTTCTGAAACATTACTAGTACTGTACTCTGACCTGTTATGATCCTGAAGTTTCAATATGTGTATGTACATTACTGTATGTTCATTGTACATGTATGAGCTACTGTACTGCAATGTGTGTACTCTATATACTGCATGTAGTGGTGTTGTGTGTGTAAACAGTATTGTAATATGCTGCATTGTGTCACCACCATGGCCTCCCCAGGGTCCAAGGTCCAAATAACACATCAGCACCTTCTGTAAGTCTTGTAACATTCCAAATTCTGTACCTCCTGTCTCCTAAGCAGTATGTACATATGTGAAGTTGTGCATAGAGTGGGGAGATACCTATCTTATATCAGTATAGCATCTGTTGCTATAGAAGCAACTTATATAGTAATTTTATAATGTACAAACCCTTAGCCATTGTATGAAATTTATTTATTATTAATTTATTCATTTATCTGATGTAATCGTTAGGTGTTTATGATATCAACGGATGCTCTACTGGTTAAGACATGGTCACTTGGGCAGTATGACACATAAATCCACTCTCCCTTGAGACTTGTCATTTTATGTCATACTGTCCTGGTGTCCATGTCTTGACCACTAAATAATCCTCACCAAAATACCATGTACAATATGTGTATATTTGTAATGATATTATGTACAATATGGTAAATTATAAATGACATTATTATACTGATTGTTACAAATCATGTTCCAGTTCCCACATTATCACTTCCTGTAATGAATGTCATTAAATTCACACATCAAAGGATTACATCATTGATCATAACACACATCGTAAATATAGCACGAACAGTAGAGTTAGTTGTTGTGTGTGTTTCCATTAATCCTATAATTGCGCACAGTGTGTTTGTGACCGTTGGTTGTTGTGTTAATCATGAACGCGTAACTTCATTTGAGCAAATTTCAGAGAAATTTGATAATTGTGGAAAGTGGACCAATATACTCCTCCACCAGTCCACTAAGATATAGACCATTAAGGTTGGATTCAGTGCAAGCGTTGTACCACCATGCTCCATAATGGTACCTACTACTAGCACAGTGCAATCTATTCCGATCATTGTCTCTATCTTTAGTACTAAACTGCATACCATTTATATTATATGAAGATATCGATCATGGCATCTCCAGCAGTTTCTGTATAACCTGCTATGTTTAGTGTGTAGTTTGTGTGTCTGTTGCCAACAGAGAAGGAATATTGAACATATTTGTACCTCCCTTGGAAATCGGCTAAATCGACTCTTAGTTCTGTTCGCGGCGCTGCTGAGGTCAAGCAGTGTATATGGTCCAGTCCAAGCCAGAATTCTCTCTTGAGGTTCCCAAATCCAGTGACATAGTCTGCCCAACCTCTGTGGAAATTCTCAGATCTGTCTCTTCTTCTCTGGAAGACAGTCCACCCTCCATTCTTCATATCGCAGAAGACGTTAAACGGTTTTCCACACCCAGGGTCAATAGTATAGACTCCGTCTTGTCTACAACCTCTTTGATAGGTCTCTCTACATTCTTTAACAGGTGTTGATGGACCTGTGCAAATATGTGGATAAAGTAGTCACTGTAATATATGAGGTCCTATATTGACATGTGTGTGTTATGTAGTGAGTAAGGTGCTACACAATACATCTTTACAAATGTGTGATAATCCAGACATGGAAGTACACACTGTATAATATGGTATATGGTGAGAAAACTGAATGTGCTATAATAATGTCCATACATGCACCTGTATGTGTGTCTGATTTCTCTAAGTAGAATTGTAGAAAAACACCTGCAATATCAAATGTATTAATTAAAAACAAAACAATTAGAGTGTACACACTATGATGAAGTACTTGACAATGTATATAGTTTGAATAGTCCCATCGATATATAGCAATAAGACAAATAACAATCGAATAGGGATTTCGGACTGCGAAGTTTCCAACTGTTGTTGGGAAAATCTGTTTGGATTCAGGAGCGTTTAAAAACACAGTCTGGTGAAGAGAGTTCTTCATCTGGACGTTTCAACCCTGTGGGTCGTCTTCAGCAGTCGGGGTGCCTTGAGAGTTACCCTCCTTAAATAGGGTTTGGACTTCCCGCCAAGACACCGGTCTCGTGACTTCCGCTCCTTGGATGAACATAGGGGGTCCACGATCGATCCAAAAGTAGACCAGCATCAAGGTTCATCATGGGTCTTCTTTGCTGGATCTCAAGGGCCTCAAGGACCCTTCTTTTCACCAAATGTTCTCCCTTGCAAGGCTCCTAGCTTATTGCCAGTTGATGTTATGTGCAGTCTTCTGGACATGCACGGCAATTCCATTCAGAGGATCCTTGCTCTTTACCGCCCTCTTGTGTTCTGCCATATGAAGCTTCAACATCCTCCTGGTCTCACCAACACAGGGAAAACGTGTGTTGTGCACGGGCCCGTTTACACGTTGAACCCGTTCCCGTTGATACATATAGGACGAGATTTACACGGGTTCCCGTATGGTGTATGTACGGACCCGTGTGTTATCGTATTGGCATATTGTATCACGGTATGCCCCGTAAACATGGCCGTCGATCGACTCGGAAATAAACCGTTCGTTCGATATACACGGTTATCTCCTTGCCCGTAAATACAGATGACAAAGACAGACCAGAATCGTGGAATGGATGCTCTTCCAGCGCGTTTGAATCGATTTTTCATTGTTTTATACTTAGAGTGCTTATTTGGCGACTTTAGAAGACCCAGGTACGTAGTATTTTAAAATCAAAAGTATATACTAAACACGCTAAAACAAGGTAATTGTGTCTAAAATCGTTTAAAAGTTGATAAATTCACATTCTTCTTATTGGTCTTGACGGTCATTCTTAGTTCTGGCTGACTCTTCAAACGGTGGTGGTGGGAAGCGTTCTGCTGGCGCCCTTGTTGGTTCAGCACCTAAAAAAGTATAAAGAACAAGTTTAGCTGTTACAGTTCAAGCACTAAGACAGCTAGTTATAGTTAATTTGGATCCATTTATAATTTACTTGTGCACAAACTTGTCACACAACAATCATGTTACACTAGGATAGCACACTCTGGTACACATTAGCTCCCCACTGGAAGATGACACATCTTGACAATACATAAAGAGCAGACAGTGTACACTTCTAACTACATCACACAACAAACAAGTACAGTACGTTAGCTCCCTGCCGAAAGATGACACATCTTGACAATACATAAAGAGCAGACAGTGTACACTTCAAACCACGTCACACAACAAACAGGTACACTATGTTAGCTCCCTGCCGAAAGATGACACATCTTGACAGGTGTATTGCCGAAAGATGACACATCTTGACAATACATAAAGAGCAGACAGTGCACACTTCAAACCACGTCACACAACAAACAGGTACACTATGTTAGCTCCCTGCCGAAAGATGACACATCTTGACAGGTGTATTGCCGAAAGATGACACATCTTGACAATACATAAAGAGCAGACAGTGTACACTTCAAACCACGTCACACAACAAACAGGTACACTATGTTAGCTCCCTGCCGAAAGATGACACATCTTGACAGGTGTATTGCCGAAAGATGACACATCTTGACAATACATAAAGAGCAGACAGTGCACACTTCAAACCACGTCACACAACAAACAGGTACACTATGTTAGCTCCCTGCCGAAAGATGACACATCTTGACAGGTGTATTGCCGAAAGATGACACATCTTGACAATACATAAAGAGCAGACAGTGTACACTTCAAACCACGTCACACAACAAACAGGTACACTATGTTAGCTCCCTGCCGAAAGATGACACATCTTGACAGGTGTATTGCCGAAAGATGACACATCTTGACAATACATAAAGAGCAGACAGTGTACACTTCAAACCACGTCACACAACAAACAGGTACACTATGTTAGCTCCCTGCCGAAAGATGACACATCTTGACAGGTGTATTGCCGAAAGATGACACATCTTGACAATACATAAAGAGCAGACAGTGTACACTTCAAACCACGTCACACAACAAACAGGTACACTATGTTAGCTCCCTGCCGAAAGATGACACATCTTGACAGGTGTATTGCCGAAAGATGACACATCTTGACAATACATAAAGAGCAGACAGTGTACACTTCAAACCACGTCACACAACAAACAGGTACACTACGTTAGCTCCCTGCCGAAAGATGACACATCTTGATAGGTGTATTGACAATACATTGAAGAGCAGACGGTGCAAATGCACACACACACACACACACACACACACACACACACACACACACACACACACACACACACACACACACACACACACACATGCACGTATGCACACACGCACGCACACACACACACACACACACACATGCACGCATGCACCCACGCACACACACATACACACACACACACATGCATGCATGCACGCACGCACGCACGCACGCACACACACACACACACACAACATACTTGGACTATTGACTCAGCATTACCTATTTACATAAAGGGTGTATAAACTCACATCTGAGCACTACATCAAGCCATAGACACTTCTCAGGCACTGTTCCACGTTGTGGTTTGAAATCTTCCTCCTCCTCCTCCTTTGCCTTTTGTAAAGTCTTTGTTAGAATTTGGAATGAAGAAGCAAATGTCTATAACACACATAAGCATCTTAGAGACAAGTAAAAGGTTGATAATGGATGAAAAAATCTTACCGCTATAAGAAGCTTCAAAACGATGTTCACCAGTGGAGCTTGTAAGGCTTTAATTGATGCCTAAATGTATGAACAATACAGTAAACACCAGTTATTATAATCGCAATAATGGGTAAAAACTTACGCGTGGTGGTAGTCTAATTCGTTGAATGACAATCACGGGATAGTTAATTCCCTTTAGAGCATAGTTGATCCGTCGAAGGATTGTACTGGTCCAGGAGTCGGGCGCACTCAAACAAGGTCGATTTTGGATGTTGAGAGCGGAACTAGCGTTGAAAATATCCTTTCTTGAAGAGCGTGCGTTCTTCTCCAAGGCTGCCTATTCTTCAAATCCCGCCAAAACAGCCACAGATCAGCATGATTTCATCCTTCTGTCTTGACCATAATAGATAAAACGTCTCAACTATGAGATAATTTTGAAAACAACCCGTTAGCTACGATATCACTGAACCCGTTACTTCCCGAGCCATACGGGAAGCGGCGCATAGCCCGTATTCTGATTGTGTCACGGGATCCGTATAGTACCGTTTTTGCCATCCATTTTCGCTGTGCAATGTAGGTAGCTGGGCAGTCTGCACAGGGAATAGAGTATACAACACCCTTAACATCCAACATACCAGGTCTTCCTTTCACTTTCGTGAGGGATTTCCTGAGGGTATTTCTGGAGGTAAAAGTGGTGTGGATACCCAATGGCCTGCACATTTTGCCAATCCTCTCACTGAGGCCCTTGATGTATGGTAGGAACATCCTGGCTTTTGGACGACCTGTACCGGGACCTTCTCGTCTCCTCTTCTTCCGCTGTCTTTTCGGTGCATGTCTGGGGTAGCCATTTGCCCTAATGGCGGAAGAAGAGGAGACGAGTAAAGAGTAAAGACCACCTCTACACAAAGACCACCTGTCCTAAGTGACCATAGCCAGACTCTCCACTATGTCAACTCAATGTGGTAAAGCACCTGTGTATAAAGACCGCCTGTCTTGAGTGACTGCCTTGTACTGGTTCATTGGGTGGTCTTTATATGCAGGTTCCACTGTACACCAACTACTACAATGTGTCTTTGAGTGGTCTTTATATACAGGTTCCACTGTACATCAACTGCTACAGTATGTCCCTTGGGTTGTCTTTATATACAGGTTCCACTGTACACCAACTACTACAATGTGTCTTTGAGTGGTCTTTATGTACAGGTTCCACTGTACATCAACTGCTACAGTGTGTCCATTGGGTGGTCTTTATATACAGGTTCCACTATACATCAACTGCTATAATGTATCCCTTGGATGGTCTTTATATACAGGTTCAACTGTAAATGTACAGTATGTACCCATTGCTGTGTTGTGCATTGTATGTATGTTGACTTTCCTCCACACATGTACATGCATACACACTCACAATGTACAAACATTACATCACGTATACATATATACTTAGTGTGTCAACACGCTGGACCAGTTGTATTTCTCTTACCCCTCTCCTTTTTTCTTCTCATTTCTCATCTCTCAAAGGTTCTCGGCATGTTCCTCTGCTCGAAGAGCTCACTTCTCAATGGGAATATCCTCCATCTTATTGTCAGCCTCGTGGGGACACTGGACAGCGAACATGAGTGCTTTGAGATCCCCTACCCCCAGGCCTTCAAGGACTTGCTAGTCGGTGAGATGGAGCGTCGAGATTCTGTCAAACAGGCAGGGGAATGTTACCAAATTCCCCCATATCAGAATCACAACCTTGTTCCCATCTAGACATAACCTTGTGTATGTCTATCAAAAGGTTGTACAAGCTTGTATGGACCTGTAGTAAGGTACCGTTGTAGAATTGGCTACAAGCCTGTATGGGTCTACATATAGTAAGGTTATGAGGGGTGGCTATGAACTTGTATGGACCTGTAGTAAGGTTATGGGGGGGAGGGGCGACAAGGTTGTATATGCTTGTATGGGCCTGTAGTAAGGTTGTAGAAGTGGGTACAAGGTTGTACAAGCTTGTATTGTCTTGTAGTATGAGGTTGTAGAAGGTGGCTAGAACATTGTAGCAGCTTGTACAAATATGGTTTGTACAACTTTGTTTAGAGTATCATGCCCTATGTTGTACCATGGTTGGGAATTTCATGCGGCCTATCTCATTACATGTTCCATTTGAACAATATTCACATGAGAATAACAATGTTTACCTTGTGATGTGTTTAGAGAGTCAAGTGTTTCCAATTTATTACGTGTTGTACAAATCAAAGTTTAGCTACATCCGTCTGTTCAATTTTGCTTTGTGTCATATGATAATCACATGACCAACATGTGGCCTTGGGATTATCCTCTTCCTGCCAACAGTACTTCTTGCTGTAAGGTCACATGTGTATAAATGTTCATTGCCTGTACATGTGACCTTTTATCATCATGTACTGTTACACTGTCCAATGTGATGTGAAGATGTCTTCAATATAATTAGTCATACACTAAATATTCCGTAGTTAAACACTAACTATTTCTTCATCCCATCATGTATAGCAATAAGATTTCAATTTGAAGTGAATATTATTATTGTAGCATCAATCATGTTTACAATCTAACTGAGTGTTCATGACCTAGTGAATTGTATGTGTTTCTCAAGTTCCTAGTTCACACACTACTATTTAGTATAATGTTGTTTGATGTGTTAGTCTCTGGAACGAAGCTTCATTTCACTACACTTGAGAGTGGAGGAGAATGTGTACCAGCGATACATGTAATCATTGTAGTTGTATGGTCTGTTGAGTACGGCACATTCACAGTTGTTGAACCACCATCCTGCACTCCTGGTCTGAGCACAGTTTCCTGGACTATTATCATTGTCCCTGTCAGGTGTTGAAAATGGCATACCATCAAGGTTACCAGCTGGTGAACATGCACCCTTCATCCCATCACCAGTGGTTCCAGTGTATGTTCCAAGATGAAGCTTGTACTTGGCCCTCTCACTCTCTACAGCGAAATAGTCATAAATGGCAAGAGCCTTTCTTCCCGTGTTGTCACCCATATCGATCCTGAGTTCGGCACGACGAGTAGCAAAGGTGAGACAGTGGATTTTCTCATTTCCCAACCAGAACTCCCACTTTAAGTTCCCAAACCCATTTTTGTATTCCTCCCAATTTCTATTGAAGTTTTCCTGTCCATTTCTCCTCCTCTGGAACACGATCCACTGTCCATTGCGCATGTCACAGTAGACTTGGAAGGGCTTCATACATCCAGGGTCAATAGTGTATACTCCATCTTGAGTACATCCTCTCTGATAGACCTCCTTACAGTCACGAGGTATGGGGTTTCCAGGGTTACCTGTAGCAATGATTCAATTCCATCCTCAAGTAACCAGTGTGTATGTACGCATAATATACAGTTTGTGTGTGTGTGTGTGTGTGTGTGTGTGTGTGTGTGTGTGTGTGGGTGTGGGTGTGTGTGTGTGTTGAGTATAATTGTAATGTATCAAAACGATTGTTATATTGTGTTCCATGTCTCCACTCCACTCTGTATTGTGAATGTGTACATATTGTATGTGTCTGGTTAGTGGATCATTTGATACCTATGTCAATTCTGATGATCATTAGTGGTGCTAAGGAATTGATCAATTAGTTGAAGTAATTGAATATACCAGGAAATCACCCACACCATATTGCCAATACCCTCCACTTAATGCTTTGATGTGTAGTTCGAGAGTACCAGAATAACAGAGAATAGACATAGAAATGACTCTAAATATTGCACACCAAGCCTATTAGGTGTCAATCTATTAAGTGTGAAAATGAATGTGGTATTGTGTTCCATATCTCCACTCCACTCTGTACTGTAAATGTGTACATCTTGTACATAATATTATTTGTGTGTGTGTGTGTGTGTGTGTGTGTGTGTGTATGTGTGTGTATGTGTGTGTATGTGTGTGTATGTGTACGCGCGTGTGTGTGTGTGTGTGTGTGTGTGTGTGTGTGTGTGTGTGTGTGTGTGTGTGTGTGATAATTGTAATGTTGCTGTATTCATGTGTAATAATCTGTTCTTTCTAGTGCTAGGTTGATTAATGGGTCTACATCAAATCTGATCATCTTTAGTTGTGTAAACATTAATTAATCACAGGAAGTGATTGAGTATAACATGAAACCACCCACACCTTATTACCTATTGCCTAATAATTTGAATAAAGTCACATGTATGTACACATTCAATATAATCTCCCATTCCACTACTCCCCCAGTATCCTAGTGTGTAGTGTAATCACAGGAGGTAATTGAGTATTAACCCCCCCCCACCTTATAACCCACAACCTTCACTCAATGGAAAGTGTGATTACATGAGAAGTATTTGAACAAAGGACTCTAAATATTGTACATCAAGCCTATTAGGTGTACAGCCTAATAAAGTGGGAGTGGCTTTGGTTACAGTAACTTAACTTCTGGTGATTACTCGATTAATCCTTTAATTCCTATGAGCTGATTATCAGATTAAAAACACATCCTATTCCTTGAATTTGTTCAAACATACACATCCAATATGTCCCATCAGACTACTATCCCGGTGTCCTAGTGTGTAGTGTATAATAGTATGATTAAACTCACATTGTGCATTTGTGGTGTGTGTTCCAGCTAGGATGAATCCAATAGTGAGGATGACTGGTGTGAGTAAATTCTCCATTGTCATCTTGTGTCAGTAGTTGAAGTAACTGCAGTGCCCTCCAATGCAGGTTGATATCTTGTCCACTTGTTGTCTTTCTCCCTTTGAGCTGTTTGTGTTGTTGTAGGTGGTCACTTCTCTTCTTTTATAGTCCAACCACTAGTGGTTTGTGGTTGTGTGGTCCATGCTTGTATAAACCTTCAGTATAATAATATTATAGTACCTCTACCTTGTATGGTCATCTGTATAATGAAATCATTATGAGCTATATTTAGATATCATAGGATTACATCATAACTAGACTAAGTACTGGTAACAATACCCTCCTTCACTACTAATCCCAATATTAATATGATCATCTATTGCATATTACAGTATTCTTTGTCAAATAATCTCATGTACCTCAACTTTTTCTGTATATTATTGTAATACAAATGTGTATTTCATAGGAAATGTAACTGTAGTCGATGTTTGTCAATGATCTGTAGTAACTGTTAACTCAATTACTGTTAATTTACATTAAAATGTGTATTATATTTTACATTGTGTATGTAACTTTTCATGCTAGCATATTATGTACTTCAAATGAAATGTAACTGTCATTGAGGTGTCAGTGAGCAGTAGTACCTATTGTCCAAGTGTTCAGTATGACTGTGGTCAACTCAACTGCTGGTACTTCACCATTGGAATAAATGTACTGATTGATTGGTATGGATTGTTGTGTCTCAAAGGTGATTGAAAGGAACAGAAACTGGTTATGCCTCATGAAGAAACATTGTTGACGATTTTACTACTTTATTGAAAGTGTCGTCAAGTCTTCTAAAATGCCTGATTGTTAAATTGTGTTTCTATTTATTGAAAGGTGGTGTCTGGATGTGATTGGAATAACAAGTGATTCTGAACCTTTCAAGTCATCATCTCACCTCAGTTAAACCTGACATATCATTCACCATTAATGGGAATAACAACCATAGTACCACAAACATGTAATATTATCCCTGTTTCCTGTTACTGATGTAGGCTATCTCTTGTGCACACCATTGAGGACTTGTGTACCTTTCATGCTGCAATTGTACATGTGTACGTACAGTACATGTGTATGTGCATATGTTGTACACGTGTACATGCAATACATGTGTATGTGCATACATTGTATATGTGTATGTACACACTTGTCTGCACAGGCATTAACCCACACAAATGGAACAATTGATTCTGTTTATAACACAGATTAGAAGTGAACAACGGTTTTCTTTCTCTATACTATATAAACCTCACAATTGGTAGATAATGTTTTTTTTATATACACAACCTATGTGCAGTCATACATAAGTAAACGTACTAGAACTATGCAGTGTTCATGCATAATCACTACATTTGTGCAGCTCTTAATAGCTTGATGTTATAAACAGTGTTCATACAGGTATCAATGCTCAATTATGTAGCACATGTTCTATGTGAGGTATGTGCTGTAGAGAACTCTAGATTATTTAGTGATGAGCTGAACAAGCTGTATAAAGTTACAATTTATATATACTAGTTCAAACTCAGTCTAGCAGGCTTGCAAAAGGCCTGTATTTGTGCATGCATGGCAGTTTCAAATTTGCCCCCACATTATGTCATTCACCATGTGAGTTTTGATGACGTCTGGGTAACACTTGGTCGTTCAGTGATACTGATCCCTTGAAATATCGTAGAGTGGAGTGTATTGGCACTCTATATATTGGGATGACCCAGGAAAAAGATGGTGGCTCTACATCACAAATACATTACATTGTCTCAAATTTCACATAAAAACTCAACATACTCAAGAATTTTGTAGTTTTTTGGTGGTTAAGATTGACAGTAAAATTAGGAAAGAAAAGTATTGTCCTCGTGTCAAACTTGTGAACTGGCAGGTGGGAGTTGCATTGTTATGACAGTATGTTGATTGCCTTGGTATCACACCAAGATGGCACCCTTCTTTCTGACTGAATGAAACTTATGTTATTGTTTTCAGTAAGTGACGTTAACTTGGTAACACACACCTTCAGATTACCTTGGTAACACACATGATATCACTGTCTTTTCTGAAGAAATAACAAGTGGTGTGTGTTGTGTTTTCAGAAAGTGAATTTTTATGTACTCTGTGTATCCAGTGATGGGTTTGAGGTTCTATGAACAATTTTCTTCGAGGAATGTATTCCTATTAACCAGGTATTGTATTTCAATGTACTGATTAATTGAAATTAGGCCAACATTTCTATAAGCAATTTGTTTCGTATTTGGTGTACCTCACTGCCCCTTGACTTATGCATAATTCTATTGTACTAGACTGAGTGTTTGCATGGTAGCACAGCAGGACTGTGTTCTGATTAGTCTCTAGCTTTGAGTTGCATTTCAGCAAACTTCAGTGAGTGATACCATTTGGGAATTGTGCGCCAAAGAACTGCCTACCAGGTTCTTGGTGTTGTGTCATGATGGTAGATGTTGTTCAGTTATGAAGCAATGCAGGCATTGTACCACCATCCTCCTCCCTTATAGTGTTGTGCACAGTTACCACTAAACAAGTCAATGTCACTGTCATGTGTGGAGAATGCCATTCCATTGCGATTGTAGCTGCTGATAATACTGTCTCCGGCAGTTCCGCTGTAGCCCGCAACCTGTAGCTTGTACTTACTAGCAATGTTCTCGACCATAAAGAAGTTGTAGTAGGCATATTTCTTATCTCCTCGGAAATCAGCCATGTCGATTCTCATTTCAGTTCTGGCAGTTCTTGTAGTGAGACAGTGGATCTTCTCCAGACCCAGCCACTGTTTAGTACATGCATGAGATCTGTACATACTGTACAATCTGTACTGTGTTGTATACGATATCCGTACACACCGTACAGCATAATACTGTGTTGTACATGCGATTTGTATGTACTGTACAGTGTATACTGTGTTGTATATATATATTAGGGTTGGGAATCGGCTGAAATTTACAAATTGATAATCAGTATACAGTGAACGATTGATTAATCGATTAATCACCAGAAGTAATTAAGTGGGGGTAACCGGAAACCACTCTCACTTTATTAGACTAAGTGGTCATCCAATAGACATGACATGAAATCCACAGAGCCTTTTTCACAATATAGGTACTCATGAAGTACAAAATTGAACTCATGAAGTAAAGGTTTTGGGTAATAAGATGGGGGTGGCTTCCTGGTCTACTCACTTAATTCCTTCCTGTGATTAATCTATTTGCTTGCACTGTTAACGATAATCAGATTTGAAGTGAATATTGATTGATTAATCGATTAATTGATTAATCGACCCAGCACTAATATATAGGTCATCTGTACATACGTACAGTGTATACTGTGTTGTACATGAGACCTGTACAATCTCTACTGACTCATAACATTTTATATGCATAATATGTATGTATTGTGTCCAATTTGTATATACGTACATAATCAATATAGTCTATATGCAACACATAACACACCTGATGTCACCCTCTGTCCTGAGTGAAAAACAAGTGGTGTGTGTTGTGTTTTCAGAAAGTGAATTTTATTGTATTCTTGAGTCTCCAATGATAGGTTAAAGGGTCTATACATAATTTTCTTCAAAGAATGTATTCCTATCAACGAGGTGTCATATTTTAATGTATTAATTTATTGAATAAGTCAAACATTTCTATAAGCAATTTGCCTGGTAGTTGGTATACTTCACTGCCCATTGACTTATGCACTGTGGTGAACTGATCAGTGTTGTCCGTCTGTCATACTATATAAACCTCACAATCAGCACGTGATGTTTCTATATTAAACACAACCTCTGTGCAATCATGTATTCTTGTGTCTCCAGTGATTATTTATAGGTGTAAGGTTCAATGAACAATTTTTTCCATGGGAATACTAAGCAAGGTATCGGAGTATTATTTCAATTTACCTAATAAGTATATGTGGTGTTATACTGTATGCAATTAATGTTTTGAAGCATTCTAGTAGGTTTCATTCTAAAATGAGATGTGATTTTATGTCATACTGCCCTGCCTCACCAAAATAGCAGGACATTGTACAATAATATTATGTGTATATTTGTAATGATATTATTGTTACAAATCATGTTCTGGTTCCCACATTATCACTTCCTGTAATGAATGTCATTAAATTCACACATCAAAGGATTACATCATTGATCATAGCACACATGGTAAATATAAGCCAATCTACCTAATGTTAGTGTATGTGTAGAGTTAGTTATTGTGTGTTTCCATTAATTCTATGATTGCACACAGTGTGTTTATGACCATTGGTTGTTGTTAGTCGCGGAAACGTAACTTCATTTGAGCAAACTTCAGAGAAATGTTATTGTCGAGAAAGTGGTACCAAACCACTCCTTGACCACCACTCAGTCCACTACGATACAGACCATTGAGGTTCGAATTAGCACATTGTTTGTACCACCATGCTCCTCGCCATCCTCCAGTAGTAGCACAGTTCCCACTATACTGATCATTGTCTCTATCTTTAGTAGTGAACTGCATGCCATTATGATAGGTTAGTGAGTCTCCAGCAGTTCCTGTATAACCTGCTATGTTAAGTCTGTAGCTTGTTCCACTGTTGCCAACAGAGAAGAAGGAATATTGAGCATATTTGTAGTTCCCTTCGTAGTCGGCCAAATCGACTCTTAGTTCTGTTCTCGGTCTTCTGGTGGTGAGGCAAACAAGTTTCTCCAAGCCAAGCCAGTGTTCACCCTTTGGTTGTCCAAACCCTGCTACGTAGTCTGCCCAGTTCCTGTAGAAATCCTCAGACCCATCCATTCTTGACTGGAAGACAATCCACCCTCCATTCTTCATATCGCAGAAGACATTAAATGGTTTTCCACAACCAGGGTCTATAGTGTAGACTCCATCTTTCCTGCACCCATTCAGATAGGCCTCTCTACGTTTAGCAGGTGTTGATGGACCTGTGCAAATATGCCCAGTACGTATGTAGGATAGAGTAGTCACTATAACGTGTGTGTTGTGTAGTGAGTAAGGTGTTACACAATACATGTGTCCAAATGTGTGATAATCCAGACATTGAGGTACATACTTTATGTATGGTATATGCCAGTAAAACTGAACGTACTATGTCCATACATACACCTGCGTGTCTTATTTCTCTCGGCATATTTGTAGAAAAACACCTGTACTTGTAAATGTATGTAATGTATAATAAAAAATTGTACACACTATATGATGAAGTACTTGACAATGTATGTGGTTTGAATAGTCCCATATATAGCAATAAGATGAATAACAATTTAAAATCGCTTTTATCAAAATCAGGGTTTTAGGCTAAATCCAATGAATGTATGTGACAGGTTGGTATTCAGACCACTCTCAGGAGGAAGGTGTTATGAGCATCAAATTTACTTACGAATGTCTGTGATATGACACCCATACTTTCTCTAAAGTACTGCTGTTTAATTTCTATTTCGTACATTTTTACAAACCGCCCATATTCCATTAATTCATGCACATAATTATGCAGCTGACACCCATATTCTATATATTATTTTGTTTTCTGCCATGTACCATAATTGAGTGTGTATTCAACTCACATTGTCCATATGCTGTAGTAGCTAGTAGAAGTATGGCAATAGTTGTTGACCCACAAATAAAGTTGATCATGTTCTTGTTCCTGAGCTGTAACGTTCTCTATAGTCAGTGTTCTCTTTCTCCTTGATCTCTCTTACTTGTTGTTTCTGTGTGTTGAGTGGTGTTCTTTTATAGCATTGGTTAGTGGGTGTGTACATGTGGGAGTTGTATTGCCATGACAATATGTTGGTTACCTTGCTAACACACCTGATGCCACCCTCCTTTCTGAAGGAATAACAAGTGGTGTGTGTTGTGTTGTTGTGCAGAAAGTAAATTTTATTGTATTCGTGTGTCTCCAATGATAGGTTTAAGGGGATATAAACAATTTTCTTCAAAGAAGGTATTCCTATTAACAAGGCCAATGAAATGATCTATTGAATAAGTCAACCATTTCTATAAGCAATTTGCCCAGTAGTTGGTATACTTCACTGCCCCTTGACTTGTGCACTGTGGTGAACTGATCAGTGTTGTCCGTCTGTTATACTATATAAACCGCACAATCAGTACATGATGTTCCTATATTAAACACAACCTCTGTGCAGTCATACATACACAAACTTACTAGCACCATGCAGTGTTCATAATCACTACATTTGTGCAGTTGTTGATATGTTATGAACAGTGTTCATACAGGTATCAATGCTCAATTAGGTAGCACATGTGGTGTGTGAGGTATGTGCTCTAGAGAACTCTTGTTTATTTAGTAATGAACTGAACAATCTGTATTAAGTTACAATTTATATATACTAGCTCAGACTCAGTCAATCTTGCAAAAGACCTGTATCTGTGCACATATGGCAGTTTCAAATTTGCCCCACATTATGTCATTCAACATGTGAGCTTAGTTGATGTCATTGGTAACACTTGGTCGTTCAGTGATACTGATCATTTGAAATATCGCAGAGTGGAGTGATTGGTACTCTGTATGTGGGGATGACCCAGAAAAGATGGTGGCTCTACACCTGAAATGCATTAATTTGTGTCAAATTTCATGTATAAAACTCAATCAACATATTCGAGCACTTTGTAGTTTGCGATTGTTATGATTGGCAGTTGTGATGGACTGAAAAATTACGAAGGAAAAACATTGTTTTTGTTTCAAACTGGTGAATGAGCAGGTGGGACTTGAGATGTCATGACAGGATGGAGGTCGCTATGGTATTACACCAGATGTAACCTTTTATTCTGACTGAATAAAGCTTACGTTGTGTTTTCAGAAAGTGAATTTTCATGTGCTCTGTGTATCCAGTGATGGGTATAAGGCTCTATAAACAATTTTCTTCAAGGAATGTATTCCAATCAATGAGGTATCATGTTTCAATGTACTGATATTGAAATATGGCCAAAATTTCTATAAACAATTTGTTTTGTATTTGGTGTACCTCACTGCCCCTTGACTTATGCATGTAGTAGACTGAGTGTTTCCATGGTAACACGGTAGGACTTTAGTTTCACTAGTGTCTAGCTTTGAGTTTTATTTCAACAAAATTCAGTGAATGGTCACTTCCAAAGAACTGTCTCCCCTCCTCTGGGTGTTCTGTCATGATGGTAGATACCATTCAGTTGTAAACACATGCAGTTGTTGTACCAACATCCTCCCCCTAATAGGGTTGTGCACAGTTCTTACTGCTATACAAGTCATTGTCTCTGTCATGTGGGGAGAATGCCATTCCTTTAATTAAGGTTACCTCCACCACTGCCACACAGTATAGTTGTTTGTACACGTGCTGTAACAGAGTAACAAAATCGCAGAAAACATTGCCTCATACCTCAATGAGGCCATGGCACTACTTTGAACCAGTTAGTAACTAGTTTCAGGCACACGAGGTCTGTGGGAGTGGGTTTGTATGAACCCCACGACCACCCCCAGTTTCAAACCTTTTACTTATGAACTCATATACTCAATCACATGTTCAGACTCACTATTGGGCTGGTATGTGGAAGCGTGGTGCAACACATATCATCAAACACGTACCATACATTCAATTCTAGATGTGTTCTCAGAAAGTGAATTTTATTGTATTCTTGGGTCTCCAGTGATTAATTATTTGTAGGTCGAAGGTTCAATAAGTAATTTTCTCCATGGGAATCCTAAACAAGGCATCGGAGTGTTATTTCAATTTACTAAATAAGTACATATATGGAATAAGAACTTAATCTTGTGGTGTTATACTGTATGATATCAACAGATGCTATTATACTGGTTAAGACATGGTCAGTTGGTATGAAACATAAAATCAATGAACACCTGTGTACCTTTCACGCTGTAATTGTACATGTGCACATACAGTACATGTGTACGTGCATACATTGTACATATGTACATACAGTACATGTGTAAGTGCATACATTGTACATATGTACATACAGTACATGTGTACGTGCATACATTGTACATATGTACATACAGTACATGTGTAAGTGCATACGTTGTACATATGTACATACAGTACTTGTGTAAGTGCATACATTATATAAATGTACTTACAAAGCATGCGTATGTGCATACTTGTCTACATAGACATCAACCCATACAAATTGAAATGTAACAGTTGTTTCTGTTTATAACACAGAGTAGAAGTGAACAACAGTGTTTTTCAAAGAGCATACGTAGTTGCTAAATGTCTTTCTTGGATATCTTGTGTGCTGATGAAGTAAGAATGTAGTGTACACCTCCAATTTGTGACATACAATTCAATTACAACAAGAATCAGCTCACAGTACAGAAATCTGTTAGTCTAATAAATCATCGGCTGCAGCAGTTCAATGTTTATTGAAAGTAATATTCCATTTTGTGTTTTAAATGAATAAACATGTGTTGAATCCTTTAATTCTTGTGGCTTCCTAAACCTGTTGACCCTATAGCTATATGCTGAGCCTATTATAATGGAATAGTGCATAATATACTACATCTTATTTAAAGGTGTTAGTAGATGTTATGGCTCAATGTGATTGAAGTGAATATAAGGTTGCTACGCCTCAATGTAATCTCATCAAAGAATATTATTTTATTCATAGACTGAACTATATTGAAATGTTGTGTATTGTTATTAAGAGTAGACATTCCAATTTAGTGGGTCAATGTAATTGAAATAACAAGAGAACTTGTTACGTGATCATGTCATCTCACTGGAACCATCTTTGACCATTTGTGGTAATGAGGGACCTTACATGTAGTAATACATTGTAATAGCAATACATGTAGTGAACTAATTTGGTTTACCAAACACTGGTAATCTAGTGGTTGCCTATATTAGCAAATACAGTGGTGTGGAATCATCATATTGGGCAAATATTATGTATACTGTACATAATGGGACAGACTAGACTGTATATCATATTGGATGAGACAGTGTGATTATGAGCATCAGATGTTACTTTTTTTGACTAGCACAACAGCCAATGGTCATGAATCTGGGAGGACATGACATCTTAATACACTGTACAGTGTACACTGTGTTGTACATGAAATCTGTACATGCTGTACAGTGTATAATGTGCTGTACATGAGGACTTTACATACTGTATAGTGTGTACTGTGTTGTATATGAGATCTGTACATACTGTACAGTGTGTACTGTGTTGTACATGACATATATGCATATGTACAGCGTGCACTGTGTTGTACAGGAGATCTGTACATGCTGTGCAGTGTGTACTGTGTTGTACATCAGATCTGTACTTACTGTATAGTGTGTACTGTGTTGTACATCAGATCTGTACATACTGTACAGTGTGTACTGTGTTGTACACGGCATCTGTATATGATGTACAGTGTATAATGTGCTGTACATGAGGACTGTACATACTGTACAGTGTGTACTGTGTTGTACATGAGATTTGTACATACTGTACAGTGTGTACTGTGTTGTGCATGAGATCTGTACATACTGTACAGTGTGTACTGTTTTGTACATGGATCTGTACATGCTGTACAGTGTGTACTGTGTTGTACAATGGGATCTGTACATACTGTACAGTGTATACTGTGTTGTACATGAGATCTGTACATATACCGTACAGTGTCTACTGTGTTGTACATAAGATCTGTACATACTGTACAGTGTGTACTGTGTTGTACATGGGATCTGTCCATAATGTACAGTGTGTGCTGTGTTGTACATGAGATGTGTACATATACTGTATAGTGTATACTGTGTTGTACATGACATCTTAACATACTGTACAGTGTGTACTGTTTTGTACATAAGATCTTTACATACTGCACAGTACATACGTACTATGTTGTACATGAGATCTGTACATGAGATCAGTGCATGCAGTAGATTCTGAAAGTGGCTACGAGTTTGTACAAGCTCGTAGTATCTTGTAGTAAGGTTGTAGAAGGTGGTTACAAGTTTGTACAAGCTTGTATTAACATGATTGCTACCACTTTGTTTACAGTTTACCTTCAAATTCCTATGTATGAAGGTTATGACATGGTTGTATATTTCATGTGGACTATCTCGTTGCATGTTTTGCACTCTTTGTCACATGTTTAGAGATTCAAGTGTTTCCTATTTGTTACATGTTGTACAGATATGGGCATTCCCTGTTTTGTTACATGTTATACAGATCAATGTGTTTCCTGTCTGTTCTTTGTTGACAGATCTGAGTGTTTCCTGTCTGTTCATTGAGTGCTTATAGTGAAGCTTCTCACAACATCCAGCATTAATTCTCTTCTGCAACATTTCAGGGAGTTGTTGGTTGCTGAAATGTGAGTATGTGCACGTGTGTCCACAAGCTGTTCATGTATGCGTGTACAATATGTGTGTCTGTATGTTTTATATAGAAAGTAGAATGTATGTATACATAAAATACAGATCAAAGTACTTGTGTGTATGTGTATGTGTCTGTGTGCTATAAAGTAAGTACGTATATTATGTAAATTACATACAGTACATATCAAATTACATGGGTGTATGTATATCTGTATGTGTTGTACTGTATGTAATAGTTATATCCTGGTGTGGTGAATGATAGACTATTTATACTGTAAATATGCGCATAGTCCAATACAACATATTATATGCAATAGAATTGTGTTTACTAATTTCCTGTCTTGTTCTCACGCAATTAATCCTAACAGTGAAACCTGTCTGGTGAACTGTGCTGTATCACTGACCTGTGCTACATGGCTTATGTACGCACAGTTTTTCCTTTGATCCACCCCTCAACCAGGATACAAGTATGTATGTATGTATGCTTTATTATTCAGTGCATTTCAAATTTTATTTTGTATCCTGGTTGAGGGGAGGATCAAAGAGAAATATGTGCGTACATATGCCATGTAGCACAGGTCAGTGATACAGCACAGGTCACCAGACAGGTTTCATTGTTAAAGTTAATTGCCTGAGAACAAGGCAGGAAATTAGTAAACACAACATATGTAATTCATGTCATCACATTGATAAAATTGTGAATGTAAATTGTGTGATTGTCACATGTTTTAGTGTCACTTTTTTCCACGTCTCTTCCTCTGTTTTTGCAGTCAACAAACCAGAACACTTCCACTACCGAATCCACTACTGCTCAGCCATGACTTTTGCCTCCTACCTCATCAAAATGGAGCCGTACACACAGTACTTCATACATCTTCAGGTTTGAAGATTATTATGCATACATACCTGTATTTTTCTTGTATAAATTCATGTTAATTTGGAAACTTGTATGTTGTATATATTTTATACAAAAGCTAGAATAAAATACAATATATGTATGGTGGGGAATCATCAAGTGGAAAAAAAAACTACAAGGGATCCTTCCCTTTTGTCCTGTATAATAGTGTATATACATACACTGCTACAGGAAACCAAACAAAGCGAAAGATTTGGTTTATCTTGAATAGCAATTTGTCTCAAGGGTGTTTGTCAGAAAGAGTTTCTACTGTCCCTTTACAGCATATTAAATAATTAGTATTGTGATGTCAGTTATCATTTTATTCAATGGCTGTATCTACTGTATTCATTGTTACAGTTGTATTTTCTCAATCTTGTTTCTCGTGGGATGGTCATTTTGACTGAGCAGATAGAGTATTTAGCATCGAAATGGCTTTGAGGTCAGCTTTGGGGAAGACAGAAATGACATCCAAGAAGTGTTCCCCGAGTTCTACTACCTCCCAGACTCCCTCACCAACAGCAACATGTTTATGCTCAGTGAGTGGTGGAGTGAGTGGGGGTATCTAACTGATCAGCTTCCCTCCACAGCTGTTTTGTTGAACACTTGTGCAATGAAAGTCTCATACCTGGCCAATAGTTTTCATATTTATGGATTTGATAAACAACTCAAAAAATTGTACACACAGACATGGAAAAAACACCTGAGTATGAAGCTAGCATGATAGCATATGCCATGTTTTACTGATTCCACTTTTCTCTGCATTCTCTCTAACTCTGTATCCTCAGCCAAAAATCCACTGTATTGTTAACATGATGTTTGTATACAATTGCATGGAATATAATAGCATTTGTGTGAAGACCTTACACAGTATGTATATGATTTGATTTTGAGTTTCCTGTTATGTAATTGCATGGTAGTGCAGTATATGTTGGTGGAGGTCATGTGACAGTATAGGTTTGCTGGATGTTATAGAATATGACAGTCACATGACCAGTGCCATGTGACAGTCACGTGACTAATGTATAAGTTTGTTGGGTGTTATGTGACATATCTACGTAAATACTATAAGAAAACACACTGTAATAGAAGCACTATAATTGGATATAAATTAAATTATTTTCATCCCATTATTTGCATAGTGACTGTACACTATACACTGTACAATGTGACGTGAAGACATTATCACTATAATGAGTTATACACTAAAATTGAATATTTCTTCATCCCATCATGCAAAGTGAGAAGATTTGAATTCGTTTTGAATGTTATTATTATTGTAGCATCAATCATGTTTACAATCTAACTGAGTGTTCATGACCTAGTAAATTGTATGTGTTTCTCAAGTTCCTAGTTCACACACTACTAGTGAGTATAATGTTGTTTGATGTGTTAGTCTCTGGAACGAAGCTTCATTTCACTACACTTGAGATAATAGGAAAACGTGTACCATTGTCTCATGTAACCATTGTTGTCTTATATGGTTTGTTCAGGTTAGAACATTCATATCGGTGGTACCACCATCCTGAACTATATTAAAAGTGTACAGTGGGAATATTTTGAGCAGGACGTGCACCAATTCTGACTTTGAATAATTTAAGAGGTATTTCAACCATGTTGGTTATCATCAGTTACAAATAATTATGATGATTGTTCTTCTTAAAATATTTCTGCTGTACACTTGCAGCTATAGTGTAACTTGCCTAGCTAGAACCTTGGTTAATACACATGCCTGGTTAGTACATACGTCTGATTACACTTTATTCAGTCCCTAGCTCATGTACACTATGTCAACCAGTACTGGCAGTAAGTACTGCTGATAAGAAGTACAGATTTGGTGTACCCTTCAAGCTACTGAGCACATTGGACTGTATTGTACATTGTACATATCAGTAGTGATCATAATATTATTATACTCTCAACAGTGCTGTTTCTGGCCTGAGCAGTTCATGTTATGTGTGCATGTACTGGTGTGCACATAGGTACATTTGTGTGTGTGTACACTGATATGCCATATCAGTGTTGCTCTCAGCCATGCTTCATCAGCCAGTACCAGGTTGAGCTATGTAACTGCATACAAGTGTGCATGCACATGGCATTGCATTCAAGTGTGTATATGCAATTACATCTTCATGTCACTACTGTACTAGTACCAGGTTGAGCTACACTCGAGCTCAGTGGTGGAAATGTATCTGTACTTATATAATCCTCTTAATCATGTCACATCTGACATTACTAGGTTATGATGGCCAGCTTCAAAAACCATCATGGCAACCCTGAGAAAGAGAATGCCTCAAATCCAGTAGAAGATCACCATCACCTATCTACAGAGGTGGCTGATCTTTGAGGACATTATGTCAGAGGTAGATAATATTATACAGCTAGGTGAGTGTGCGTGTATGCAAAGATAGTGTTTGTAAGTGTTAGGGATGGCCTCACTGCCCCTAAGACCTAAATCTCCATCAATACCAACTGTGATTGTGTGTGAATGTTTGGAAGAGTGTACAGAAGTGAACCTTTACTATAATAATCACTCCTTCTTTAGAATTTAGCTGGAAGGCATCCCTTTAGAAGAGCACGAGATAGTGAAGAAGGTTAGCAAGCAACTTCAAGGTTCCTCAAAAGGGACAAAGAAATACAGATTTCCATTTTCTAATTCAACTTCTTCATTTTGTTAATATCCCCTTGATCCCTTGCACCAGAAGAAAACATGCTAGTGAACATGAAGAGAGCTATCAAGCAGCAAGTTACCTAGTCACTGTGGCGGTCAAGTTATAGAACTTTGTGTTATTATAATAGACTGAGTGTATATACGGTACGGTACGGTAAGTTTAATTTTGCTTAGTACGTATAAGTGTTCGTTTATTTGGTTCTAATTTCCAGTTGCATGTCTAATTTCCCGTGTATTTCGGGTTGGGAGTCGGTCTTCGAGTGGGTTCTTGACCGCTAAGTTGAGCAGGAAGGTTCTTCGTTCCACTACCACGAACACGATGACTTCTCTACTGCGAGGACTGATAGGTTCTGGAGGGCAGGCAGAGGAACCGACCGGAGTGGAAACGGTGACACTGTACAGACGGTAAGATCGAGTCTATTGAACTATGCGTACAGAAAACTATAGAGAAATTCCAACAATGAATTGAAGATTTAATTGTTTACAAATCCAATTATTCTCTGTTCCATGAGCGTAATGCATGTACATTTCTGCACGATAATTTATGATCATGCCGATTAATCCAAAATGTATCTTTTAATTATAAAAAGATCGGATTCCACGCATTTACAGCTGTAGCAACAATATTGAATTATTAAAATTAATGCATAATAATTTAATATACTAATTTGTATACAACACTGCATTGTGCCAAAGAGGTATATAGTGTGGCCCACTTTATGACATACTATTATACTACATGCATGCATATCTAAGTTGTGTGTGTGTGTGTGTACGTGTGTGTGTGTGTGTCTGTGTGTGTGTTTGTGTGTGTGTGTGTGTGTGTGTGTGTGTGTGTGTGTGTGTGTGTGTGTGTGGTGTGCACATGTGTATTATAGTTATCACGTCGAGGGTGTGAGCAGCATTCAAGTGCTAAAAGT
>OZ026547.1:2656130-2728630 GCA_964020155.1 Chondrilla cf. caribensis | reverse complement strand
CCTTTGGAGAACTTCAGGTTCGATTATGTACTGTGTGTTGTGTGTACTGTGTGTGCCGTGTGTACTGTATATACTGTATGTACTGTATGTACTGTGTGTACTGTGTGTGTTGTGTGTACTGTGTGTGCCGTGTGTGCTGTATATACTGTGCACTGTATATACTGTATGTACTGTATGTGCTGTGTGTACTGTGTGTGCTGCGTGTACTGTGTGTACTGTATGTATGTGTGTACTGTCACATCATACATTTTGATTTCATACAATTATCCACTTTATGCAAAAATATAATATTACGTATATTACTGCATGTACTGTGTGTACTATTTTAATAATAATACTATGAAAAAAAATAACTGTGTGTACTGTATGTACTGCGTGTATTATGTGTATGGTATATACTGTATATACTGTGTGTACTATGTATACTATGTGTACTGTGTGCACTGTGTGTATTCTGTATGTGCCGCATGTACGAATGTATTGTATAGTATACTGTGTGTATAATAGTGTACTGTGGTACTGTATGTATCGTTTGAACAGTATATTATACGCTGTGTGTACAGTGTGTACTGCATAATATACAGTACAGTACTGTAAATATACACTGTATGTTTTGTATAATGATAGCTACTGCTTTTCTCTATCCAGCGTTGTCTCACGGACAATCAAGATGTTAGACCCGTTGAGCCAACCGAGACTTTCAGTTAGAAGTATATACTTGAAGGGATGCAGTCTTGTTACTTTCTGGCTGAGAGCTTTCAAGATGCCATGGACAAAGTGAAGTACGTGTGTGTGTTGTTGTTGTGTGTGTGTGTGTGTGTAGTTGTATGTGTGATGGGTGTTTCTCCACCATTCCCAACATTTCACTATTTGCTATATAATCATCCTACATGCACATCCGCACTCCTAACATTTGACTGTAGCAATAATCTTATATTATTTGTGTTCACTTCAGATACGTGTGCATGTGATACATGTCTACATCTCATTGTACAGGAGTTATAATTATGTGTATGTGTGTCAGAGAAGTTACTGTATAACATCATTTGAGTGTAATTATAATATTTGTGATTCGCTTCAGATACGCGTGCATGTGACACATGTCTACTTCTCATTGTACAGGAGTTATGCTGCCGCCATTCCCAGACCCTTCACCACCCGCTACAACCCCTACACCCAGTGCATTGAGATACTGGACACCAAGGAGCAGATACTGAAGCTCAGTCATGACATCAGACAGGATATGTTTATGCTCACCGATGCCCTTCAAAAACTCAAGTAAAGCAATATTCATTTCAATTCATCTCATAAACATTGATTCCACATTCAATTACTATAATATTTCTAGGCACAATTATTATTTATAGAATTTTAAATTATGCACCATAGCCGTTAGGAGCCAACATTAACTTTTACAGCTCATATCTAGTTAATGTTATTTGCGCTTAAAAAAATTCAGTCCAATTTATTATAATTTGAACTTGAGAATCTGCTAACTGCAACTCCACTGGTGATATCAATGTGTTAAATCTCTCCAACAAATCCCGGGAGGACTTTGAGTTCAACGATCCCATTGTGAAGGCATAAGTATCACTACATCACTGTGCTTGTAATTCAAAATATATAATATTACAATATCATGCAGCTTTGAAACATACACTTTCTACTGAACCCAAATTTACATGCATATTCAGACTACAATGTACCTACATCAATAACGTACCATGTACCCATGTATTATACTCATGTATTATAATAGTCTATATTATGTTTGTATATGTTTATGTCTCTATAATATAGTATAGCAGGTATGTATGTGCGTGTAATAATAATTATTATAATGTACTCACATACTATACTTGTATGTCAAATCTAGCAGCAATTGATAACAATTAGGTGTGTCCACGACGAAAATTATATAGAGTCAGTCATAATGTTAATTGATAATCTAATTCATTAAAATGTTGATTGCAAATAATCTGTAATAATGTACTAATATTAGTTCATGTATATACACACTTATGTACAGCAACAATAAAAATTATTACAATGAAATTCAACTGGATTACACCTCTCTTCGCCACACTTCACGTGTGCCCAGGGCATCCGACGAGGACGGGGAGGTGCTTCATGCCCCGCGGCCGAGGAGAACATGCCACTTGCCACCATGCCTCAGCTGTTGATGTCATCTCGCGTGTAGTCAACATCAAGCCATCATCCGATGTTAGGGTTGTAGACTGGCTTCTCGGGAGGTCCAGAATTCAGAGCCGTGATCTTTTACGTCTGGCACACCGAGTATCACGGCCGCCAGTCACCGATGTGGTCCCTTGTGACTTGACAGCTTCATGAGCCCGGAGACCCAAGAATCACGGGTTTACCACCAATCCACGGACCAGAAGACAGAGATGAACTGACTTCACATCGGTAATCATCAGAGTCAGGCCGGCAGGACACACATTAAACAGCGCAGCAGCTTCCTCAACACGATGACAAGAGACTCCCCGGTAGGGCCCAAAACCTAAACTAGTGTAGCATGTCTGGACCCTACAGTGCCGCGCGTGCGCATACTGTGTGTATAGGAGGGTGTGTGCAAGGCGCAGTGTGTGCATAGTAAAGTGTATGCAACGTAAATGTAAATGCACGGCCTAACTTACGTGCGTGCGCCCGAAGGCAATAATAAAGGAAAAAGGGTGGTGAGCAGAGAGCCGTGTGGTTCCGACAACATAGCCTTCGTAGGACCTACTTACAGGACCCCTAGGGGAGACTAGCCGACCATGATCCCAGGCACCGCCCGCCTCCGAAGAGGACGGACGCCCAAACCTCGTCCGAGAACACTCGAGAGACCCGACGACTGACAGGAGACCGGGACGTGTGAACTCCATGCGTGATCAAACAGCGAACCGAAGAAGGAGAGGGTAGAACAGCTAACCACGCTTGCGCTCGGGGCACCCCCTCCAATTCGAATCCTCCAGCATCTGCAGCTTCCCCAGCACGGATCTACTCACAAAGAAAATGGAGGTGATAGGATGTATTTTATAGACAATCGTACCGCCGTTTTTCAAAAATTGCAAACTGATTGGCCGACAAACTTAAGACGTGGGCGTTATTTATTGTTTTATCCCGCCAAATATAACAGCTTTATTGAACTGTTGTAAATTAGAGGGTTATCCCCATTAACTCTAAACTCGCGTTCCAACTCAGAACTGAAATGACCAATGGATTGCTCAAGTTTGATATGTGATCAAAAGGAGGATTCCAAGCAATGACTGCCACTGATGAGATGTGTCAAATGCTTCTAGTTTTGAAACTCCACGCTTTAATTCTAGGTCCAGACTCTACACTTTAGAGGTCTAGTCTAGCTAAAATCTTCAATTCTACTCTAGTAGCACTTTGTGCAGAGCCTTATCTTAGATGTGTTTGCTCAAGTTTCTTAGACATGTAATTCTCAATGATCTCTATAATATGTATATTGTGTATGTATGTATTGATGATCATCCTCAAATGCCACAAAATGATGCTTATTATAATGCATATGTCTATCAAGATGGTACTCGCAGCTATCTGTATATTGTATGCATTTATATATTGTATTTAATTTCCACTTTCATTTATCTACCACAGCCATATCCATTGGACCCTAGGTATAGTGTCAGTTCTGTGTGTATCTTTATTGAGGCATACAAATGGTATGGTAGAATAAAATATCCCAACAGAGCTCCTTAATCCACCATACCATGCATGGTACTATAGATTATGGAAAATTTACTGACTGAGTTTGTGTTCATTTAATTTCCTGTAATTTTGCTGTATTTAATTACTCTACATGCTCAAGTGTATAATAATGTTAACACTTCCTAACATTTCATGACACAACCATCCAATTCACTGGAATATCGTTATATACGTAATATATATATGCCACTGGGTTGTTGTTATGTTCTGATGTGATGATGCTCCTTCTACATTAGATGCCTCAGTACCTTGGTTCCTGCGCAATTTTGCAGAGCTGGACATATGCTCAACTCGTATTCTGCCCTATGGAGATGATATGGACCCGGATACTCTTGTAAGTTTACAGTAATAAATGCATGAGAACTGAATCCAGCACAATTCTCTGGTAATACATAATGCATGGTGTGAAATTATGGTTCGTGCAGAAGATGGATAAGCTCCCAACTTCACCCATAATATTATGTATGGTGATGTATTCTGTTGAGATGCAGTTCTGTTAGCGTGAAAGTGAATAAGGAGGGTCCCTACTTTGTATATGTCCAGCAAATATACAAGCATGATTTTTTTGATATTGATAGTTTTGATAGATAATCCCGTATAGCTTGTGTACACAGACATTCAGAAGTATTTGTAGAAAGGAAATCCACTGTTCATTCAAGCCTTGGAGATATAAAGATAAAATGCTAGACCAGGTATAGTCTGAGAATGATCGGTAGGTGAGCATGACTCAAAATGCAGCAGAAATAAAATCTGAGTGTGCATGTACACGCAGGTATAGTTGAGTGTATGTGTTAGAAAGAAAAAAATTAATGCATAGCAGTTGTGATACAACTGGTCATTGGAGACATTTGATGATACAATTCTCTTCCTGGTGTCTGGTATAATAGTGAAATATATGCACAATCTTCTATATCAATTGGAAGTGGTAACAGCATTTTAGACTGACTATCTTGTGCTATATTTGACCATAGATCATATTCGTAGTTCTATACCATGGTGTGGAAGATCTATGATTTGACAACCATTGCACAGCAAAATCGAACGTCATTTAAATGGCTGCCGAATACGATCTAAATCTTGTTCTTCGTTCACCTTGAATCGGACTGTCTCATTCGACTGTCTTGTGCCTTCGTAGTAGAGGTTTGCTGCCATGGCGTCACTTCTGAGGT
The DNA here is from genome assembly GCA_964020155.1 of Chondrilla cf. caribensis. Taxonomy (NCBI): domain Eukaryota; kingdom Metazoa; phylum Porifera; class Demospongiae; order Chondrillida; family Chondrillidae; genus Chondrilla; species Chondrilla cf. caribensis. The sequence goes on along the minus strand of OZ026547.1, from coordinate 2,723,729 downwards.
CTTTTCTCCACGGAAGCCATCAGGTAAGACTTACTCAATAAGACAAGCGCGGGTATTTTCGAACAGTGCCTAATTCCGAACAGTTGGTCTCTCACCGTATTATTTTCAAGAAACTGTCTTTTATAGCTCATATTCTTAATCCTTACACACACCAGGTGAGAGACGTCATTCTTTGATCTGCCCATTATTGATCGGATTAGGTGGAAAATCGACATGTTCGGAATTAACGACTGTTCGAAATTACCCCCGCCTACCTTGAGTTTATGTTGCCTCATCCGAAATTCGCTCGGATACTCGTACGGTAACTTAGACCAAATCACTGATGTTGTCAATGTTGTTATTTTACTTGCATGTTCGGTAGGTCGATCAATGCGACATCGTCTTTGCGATTGTCGCTTTTGTACAAATGGTGAAAGGGAAGATTACGTAACACGGGTATATAGAGTTCTTCTGAATTGGTGACGTCGTCACGTCTGAATTTCTTGTGAGTTCACCTCACGATTCCCTCCTCAAAAGCGCGATTCAATAGATCCATGGCCAGGTCCTACTCAACAATGGAGCACATTGTAGAATGCACCTGACACATGCACACGCACACATGCACATTTACTGTCATGTGATAGTGTGTGCAGTACAGTATAGAGCTGGTGGTGCGACAGTCACATGATGAATGTATATGTTTGATGGGTGTCATATGACAGCAACATGACCAATATATACAATTATTATTGATTACATTGTAAAAGAAGTAGTATATTATTAATTTTATGCACTAAATATAATACTTCATCCTATCATGCATGGCGATAAGATTTAAATTTGAAGTGAAAATTATTATTGTAGCATCAATCATGTTTACAATCTAACTGAGTGTTCATGACCTAGTGAATTGTATGTGTTTCTCAAGTTCCTAGTCCACACACTACCAGTGAGTATAATGTTGTTTGATGTGTTAGTCTCTGGAACGAAGCTTCATTTCGCTACACTTGAGGTAGGAGGAGAATGTGTACCAACGATACATGTAACCATTGTTGTTGTATGGTCTGTTCAGTATGGAACAGTAGCAGGCATTGTACCACCATCCTGCACTGTTGGACTGAGCACAGTTTCCTGAATTGTTATCATTATCCCTGTCAGGTGTTGAGAATGGCATACTATCATGGTTATTAGATGACCCACATGCCCTCATCCCATCACCAGCTGTTCCAGTGTATACTCCAAGATGAAGTTTGTAATTCCTACTCTCACTCTCTAAGGCAAAATAGTCATAAATGGTATGAGCCTTTCTTCCCGTATTATCCCCCATATCGATCCTGAGTTCGGCACGACAAGTGGCAAAGGTGAGACAGTGGATCTTCTCATTTCCCAGCCAGAACTCCCACTTCAAGTTCCCAAACCCATTTTTGTATTCCTCCCAATTTCTATTGAAGTTTTCCTGTCCATTTCTCCTCCTCTGGAACACGATCCACTGTCCATTGTGCATGTCACAGTAGACTTGGAAGGGCTTCATACATCCAGGGTCAATAGTGTAGACTCCATCTTGAGTACATCCTCTCTGATAGACCTCCTTACAGTCACGTGGTATGGGGTTTCCAGGGTTACCTGTAGCAATGATCCAATTCCATCCTTTGTTAACCAGTGTGTATGTACACATAATATATATATATAATAATATTATTATATATATAGTGAGTGTTTATGTGTGTGTGTGTGTGTGTGTGCCTGTGTTGAATATGATTGTGATGTATCAAAATGAATATGGTATTGTGTTCCATATTTTTTTTACTCCACTCTGAACTGTGGGCATGTACATCATGTAATGGTGTGTAATAATTGTAATGTTGCGTATATAATCTGTTTTCTGATGTTAGGACAGTTTATGAATCATTCAATATTCATATCATGAAATTTGATTGTCATTATGGGGTGAGCTAATTGATTCATTACAGGAAGTAGTTTAGTATAGCAGGAAACTACCCACACCTTATACTACCCATACCCTTCACTCAATTAATGCGTTTGATGTGTGATTTTGGAGTATTGAATAACACAAAAATGAACCATAAATATTGCACACCAAGTCTATCTGTTGCAAGACCTAAGAATATGGGTGTGGCTTCCAGTTGTACCAATGTAATTACTTCCAATGAGTAATCAATTATTGAGTTGATAAATGTGGAGTGATAATTGATTTAAAAATTACATGTATGTACACATCCAATATATCTCCCATCCCACCACTATCCCAGTGTCCTAGTGTGTAGTGTATAATAGTATGATTGAACTCACATTGTGCATTTGTGGTGTGTGTTCCAGCTAGGATGAATCCAATAGTGAGGATGACTGGTGTGAGTAAATACTCCATTGTCATCTTATGTCAGTAGTTGAAGTAACTGCAGTGACCTCCAATGCAGGTTGATATCTTGTCCACTTGTTGTCTTTCTCCCTTTGAGCTGTTTGTGTTGTTGTAGGTGGTCACTTCTCTTCTTTTATAGCACAACCCCTGCAGAAGTGTGTGGGCGTGTGGGTCATAATGAGACCATATTTGGGTCAACCTTCCAGATAATACAGTTCCTCTCCCTTTTATGGTCATAGGTATATATTTTGACCTATATTTAGACCTCATAGGTATATATTTTGACCTATATTTAGACCTCATAGAATTACATCATAACTAGTACTGGTAATATGATCATCTATTGAGTATATTGTAGTATGTCTTTGTCAATAATCTCATGCACCTCCAATCTATCATAGACTTGTTAAAAAGTTCTCGCAGGTCCAATCATTTCCAAGTCGTGAGAATAACAACTTAGAAAAAACAGATAGATTTTACTGATTCAATTGTGCAATGACAGGAGTGCACATCTTATTAATGCTGTTGTGTTCAACTATAGATGATGTTTACCTCTGTATTGTCTGTGTTTGAACACTGTTCTGATGTGCTTGACTGAGATGGTGCAGGCTAAGTTGGTTAAAACATCCTCTTGTCTTCCTGACCAATACATACTGTACTGCTACACCCCTGATTTGTGTATATGTATGGTAGTGTCGTTTAAACAAAATGTAACTGTAGTTGAGGTGTGTCAATGAGCAGTAGTAACTATTGTCCAAGTGTTCAGTATGACTGTGGTCAACTCAACTGCTGGTACTTTACCATTGGAATAAATGTACTGATTGATCATTATGGATTGTTGTGTCTCAAAGGTGATTGAAAGGAACAATCTGGTTATGCCTCATGAAGAAACACTGTTGATGATTTTACTACATTGAATGATTGAACTTTATTGAAAATGTCATCAGTCTTCTAAAATGCATGATTGTTGAATTGTTTTTCTATTTATTGAGTAGTGGTGTCTGGATGTGATTGAAATAACAAGTGATTCTGAACCTTCCAAGTCATCATCTCACCTCAGTTAAACCTGACATATCAATCACCATTAATGGGAATAACAACCATAGTACCACAAACATGTAATATTATCCCTGTTTCCTGTTACTGATGTTGGCTATCTTGTGTGCACACCAATGAGCACCTGTGTACCTTTCATGCTGCAATTATACATGTGTACCTACAGTACATGTGTATGTGCATACATTGTACCTGTGTACCTACAGTATATGTGCATGTGTATACTTGCCTACATCGACATCAACCCACACAAATTGAAATGTGATATTAACAATTGTTTTTGTTTATAACACAGATTAGAAGTGAGCAATGGTGTTTTTCTGTACAATGCAAAAAGCATACATAAGTGCTGAAGGTCTTTCTTGGACATCTTCCGTGTTAATAAATGAGCACTTGTGTACCTCTCAACCTACATTCATGTGACATGTGCATACATGTGGTTGAAAGCAGGAGTTAATGAGTGATAGTGCATGCAGCTGCTGGATTTAACAAACACATAAATATGTCGAGGTTGTTTTGATCCGTAGATCAGTAGGACATTAATTTAATTGTTGTGTTAAATCCAGCTATCAATAGACAGCAATGAACCTGCACCAAATCATACATGTGGTGTATGTTAGCTTCACCCAGTTTGAGCAAGTTTTCAAGTCAATAGCATCACACCAGACTTTCAATCTGCTAGGGGGGGATAATTTAGGGAATAGCTTGCCAGACTAAGACAATTCCTCTAAACACAACTCTAGTGGATGTGTCAATGATGAGGTCTTTGCAACTATTATTTTCCGAATCAGTGGTCTAGGAATAATATAGTAAATATAGCTTGTGTTTTGATGAAAATTCCAGATTTAATCATTGAACAGTTACCATAAGAAATATTATCCCATCATAGTTCAATAAACTCAACAGTAGTCTAGCATGCATGCACAGCTTATAAGTACAACACTCAACAGCTTATTCTGTAAGAATGTAGTATACACCTCCAATTTGTGACATACAATTCAATTACAACAAGAATCAACTCACAGTACAGAAATCTGTTAGTTTAATAAATCATCGGCTGCAGCAGTTCAAAGTTCATTGAACGTAATATTCCTTTTTGTGTTTCAAATGGATAAACATGTTTTGAATCCTTCAATGTTTGTGGCTTCCTAAATCTGTTGACCCTATAGCTATATGCTGATCCTTATTATAATGGAATAGTGCATAATATACTACATCTTATTTAAAGGTGTTATTAGATGTTATGGCTCAATGTGATTGAAGTGAATATAAGGTTGCTATGCCTCAATGTAATCTCATCAAGAACATTATTGCATAGACTGAACTATATTGAAAACACTGTCATTCTTCTAAAATACTGTGTATTGTTATTAAGAGTAGACATTCCAATTTTGGTGGGTCAATGTCATTGAAATAACAAGAAAACTTGTTATGTGATCATGTTATCTCACTGGAACCATCTTTGACCATTTATGGTAATGAAGGACCTACGTTGAAAAGGACCTTACATGTAGTAATACATAGTAATAGCAATACATGTACTAAACCACTTTGGTTTACCAAACACTGGCATATTATTATTATATTATATATATAATATGTGTTCCTACGCGTAACCACAACAATGAATTTATATTATAATTTATATTGCGCGAAATAAAGATGGCCGATTTCGAAAGTTGACAATTAGAAATTGGGCTAGAATTCGTGCGCTGAAGCTTCGCCGAGCGTAATAACTTCAGCGGAGGTTCTTCTGAACCTAAGAATTACCTCCAAGTAATTCCAATGCGGGGGGTGGCAGCCCCACCGGTTTTTGAACTCGAATTACTTGTTGTATTGGAGTGTGTTTAATATACTGTACAGTGAATATTCGTTTATCTGCCGCAATTGGTTCAGGCGAAATTTTGGCGGATTATACTGATCTTTTTCGAGATGTCTTCTACCATTTGTCGCGCAATTTGTACGTTCCGAGTCTTCGAGAAACGGTCCGTTAGTATTTTTTTAATGTTGATATCGTATTCCTCTTTCTGCAATCGGAAATCTACTTCTGCTTCATTATCAAGTCAATTTTAGAACACTTCGCTGCTATCTTGCTCCACACTAAGACAAGTTCTTAAACATTGGCGGATTATCTGTAACTGAAGCCCATACAAAAGTGCAAATAGGTACACAGAAGAATCATGGTGGATGGCGGAATTGCGAGATGGCGGATTACTTGTATAGCGCAGCCATACCAGTAAATTTATTTCATAATATTATGGCGGATTAACCGGTGGCAGATTAACGAATATTCACTGTAATATGAAATTGGAATGACTTGATATTCTTGTGGTGTAGTGACCCTGTCTGTCTGTCTAATTCCATTAGAACTCACCTTCAATGGTTGGGAAGGGGGGCGTGTTCAACCCCCCGCCCCCCACCTACGGGCCTGCAGTAGTAACTGTTAACTCAATTACTGTTAATTTAACATTGGGATGTGTATTATATTTTACATTGTATATGTATAATCATTTAAAATATCAGGTATAACTGCGGTCAACTCAACTGCTGGTACTTCACCATTGGATTAAATGTACTTATTGATTGCTATGGATTGTTGTGTCTCAAAGGTGATTGAAAGGAACAGAAACTGGTTATGCCTCATGAAGAAACATTGTTGATGATTTTACTACATTGAATGATTGAACTTTATTGAAAATGTCGTCAGTCTTCTAAAATTCATGATTGTTAAATTGTTTTTCTATTTATTGAGTAGTGGTGTCTGGATGTGATTGAAATAACAAGTGATTCTGAACCTTTCAAGTCATCATCTCACCTCAGTTTAACCTGACATATCAATCAGTGACACCATTAATGGGAATTTAGTACGGTAACCACAAACAAATGATATTATATTTCTGTTTTCTGTTGCAGATTCATGCTATCTCATGAGCACACCAATGAGCACCTGTGTACCTTTCATGCTGCAATTGTACGTGTGTACATACAGTACATGTGTATGTGCATACATTGTACAAGTGTACATACAGTACATGTGTGTGCATACATTGTACATGTGTGCATACACTACATGTGTGTGTGTGTGTGTGTGTGTGTGTGTGTGCGTGTGTGCACTTTACATAGACATGAATCCACAGAAATTGAAATTTAACTAGAACTAGATTTGTTCAATGGAATTCTCCAGCCATAGAAAATTATTACACCAAGCGTTTCAGCAGCTGACTACTACCTTCATCAGCAGTATGCCAGTCAAACTGCTGACAAAGGTAGTAGTCAGCTGCAGCAGTTTAAAGTTCATTGAACATAGCTAATATCCCATTTTGTGCTTCAAATGAATAAACATGTTTTGAATCCTTTAATTCTTGTGGCTTCCTAAACCTGTTGACCCTATAGCTATATGCTGATCATATTTACAATGGAATAGTGTATAATATACTATACATCTTATTTAAAGGTGTTAGTAGATGGCTCAATGTGATTGAAGTGAATATAAGGTTGCTATGCTTCAATGTAATCACATCAAAGATCATTATTGCATAGACTGAACTACATTGAAAACACTGTCATTCCTCTAAATTGCTGTGTATTGTTATTAAGAGTAGACATTCCAATTTTGATGGGTTAATGTGATTGAAATAACAAGAGAACTTGTTATGTGATCATGTCATCTCACTGAACTATCATTGTCCATTTATGGTAATGAAGGACCTTTGTCGAAAACACCAACTGCCAATAAACATGTTCCTGTGTAAACATTGTTTATCTGTTTACATTGTTTTTTTTTATTTTCACCATTCTAGCTTGCCATGACATAGCAGATCAAAATATTGTAACAAAACAGCAAGGTCATTGAGCGTGGCTACATACACAAATCAATACCCCCCTCCCTCCCCCATAACTTCAAATCCTCTATCAGTCATACTCACTGTACATGGGGACTAGCATTGTGTTGTGTTTCATTCTAAACATTCCTGTACATGTATATGTACACTATCTGTATGCATACGATGTATGTGGATAACTATATATTTCTATACAACTATATTATTTATACGTATACTGTATATAATACTATTAGTACATCCATACCCCCCATTTAGTTGTACTGGTTCACTATTGAGTTTGGCTTGTGTAAGGAGAATGGTAAAACCAAGGCTTATGGAGCAGGACTCCTGTCCTTGTTTGGAGAACTTCAGGTTCAATTATGTACTGTGTGTATATACTGTGTGTGTTGTGTGTACTGTGTGTATATACTGTGTGTGTTGTGTGTACTGTGTGTACTGTGTGTGTTGTGTGTACTGTGTGTATATACTGTGTGTGTTGTGTGTACTGTGTGTGCTGTGTACTGTGTGTACTGTGTGTGTTGTGTGCACTGTGTGTGCTGTGTACTGTGTGTACTGTGTGTGTTGTGTGCACTGTGTGTACTGTGTGTGTTGTGTGTACTGTGTGTGCCGAGTGTGCTGTACATGTACTGTGTACTGTGTGTGTTGTGTGTACTGTGTGTACTGTGTGTGTTGTGTGTACTGTGTGTGCCGAGTGTGCTGTATATATATACTGTATGTACTGTATGTGCTGTGTGTACTGTGTGTACTGTATGTATGTGTGTACTGTCACATCATACATTTTGATTTCATACAATTATCCACTTTATGCAAAAAATATAATATTATATTACTGCATGTACTGTGTGTACTATTTTAATAATAATACTATGAAAAAAATAAAAAAATAACTATGTGTACTGTATGTACTGTGTGTATTATGTGTACAGTATATACTGTATATACTGTGTGTACTATGTATGCTATGTGTACTGTGTGCACTGTGTGTATTCTGTATGTGCCGTGTGTACGAATGTATTGCATAGTATACTGTGTTTATAATAGTGTACTGTGGTACTGTATGTATCGTTTGAACAGTATATTATACGCTGTGTGTACAGTGTGTACTGTATAATATACAGTACAGTACTGTAAATATACACTGTATGTTTTGTATAATGATAGCTACTGCTTTTTCTCTATCCAGCGTTGTCTCACGGACAATCAAGATGTTAGACCCTTTGAGCCAACCGAGACTTTCAGTCAGAAGTATATACTTGAGGGATGCAGTCTTGTTACTTTCTGGCTGAGAGCTTTCAAGATGCCACGGACAAAGTGAAGTACGTGTGTGTGTGTTGTTACGTATGTGAACATACACACATAGACATATTATAACACTCATGCATAATTATATTATCATTATTATTATTATTATTATTATTATTATTATTATTATACATATTATATGTACGTATACATATATAAACTGCACTCTCCTCTATTGATGGGTGTTTCTCTACCATTCCCAACATTTCACTATTTGCTATATTATAATTGTCCTACATGTACATCCGCACTCCTAACATTTGACTGTAGCAATAATCTTATATTATTTGTGTTCACTTCAGATACGTGTGCATGTGATACATGTCTACATCTCATTGTACAGGAGTTATAATTATGTGTATGTGTGTCAGAGAAGTTACTGTATAACATCATTTGAGTGTAATTATAATATTTGTGATTCACTTCAGATACGCGTGCATGTGACACATGTCTACTTCTCATTGTACAGGAGTTATGCTGCCACCATTCCCAGACCCTTCACTGCTGGCTACAACCCCTATACCCAGTGCAGTGAGATACTGGACACCAAGGAGCAGATACTGAAGCTCAGTCATGACATCAGACAGGATATGTTTACGCTCACCGATGCCCTTCAAAAACTCAAGTAAAACAATATTCATTTCAATTCATCTCATAAACATTGATTCCACATTCAATTACTATATTTCTAGGCACAATTATTATTTATAGAATTTTAAATTATGCACCATAGCCGTTAGGAGCCAACATTAACTTTTACAGCTCATATCTAGTTAATGTTATTTGCGCTTAAAACAATTCAGTCCAATTTATTATAATTTGAACTTGAGAATCTACTAACTGCAACTCCACTGGTGATATCAATGTGTTAAATCTCCAACAAATCCCGGGAGGACTTTGAGTTCAACGATCCCATTGTGAAGGCATAAGTATCACTACATCACTGTGCTTGTAATTCAAAATATATAATATTACAATATCATGCAGCTTTGAAACATACACTTTCTACTGAACCCAAATTTACATGCATATTCAGACTACAATGTAACTACATCAATAACGTACCATGTACCCATGTACTATTATACTAATGTATTATAATAGTCTATATTATGTTTGTATATGTTTATGTCTCTATAATATAGTATAGCAGGTATGTATGTGCGTGTAATAATAATTATTGTAATGAACTCACATACTATACTTGTATCAAATCTAGCAGCAATTGATAACAATTAGGTGTGTCCACGATGAAAATTATATAGAAGTCAGTCATAATATTAATGTTAATTGTAATTATCAAATTCATTATTAAAATGTTGATTGCAAATAATCTGTAATAATGTACTAATATTAGTTCATGTATATACACACTTATGTACAGCAACAATAAAAATTATTATATACAATGAAATTGAACTGGATTACACCTCTCTTCGCCACACTTCACGTGTGCCCAGGGCATCCGACGAGGACGGGGAGGTGCTTCATGCCCCGCGGCCGAGGAGAACATGCCACTTGCCACCATGCCTCAGCTGTTGATGTCATCTCGCGTGTAGTCAACATCAAGCCATCATCCAATGTTAGGGTGGTAGACTGGCTTCTCGGGAGGTCCAGATTTCAGAGCCGTGATCTTTTACGTCTGGCACACCGAGTATCACGGGCGCCAGTCACCGATGTGGTCCCTTGTGACTTGACAGCTTCATGAGCCCGGAGACCCAAGAATCACGGGTTTACCACCAATCCACGGACCAGAAGACAGAGATGAACTGACTTCACATCGGTAATCATCAGAGTCAGGCCGGCAGGACACACATCAAACAGCGCAGCAGCTTCCTCAACACGATGACAAGAGACTCCCCGGTAGGGCCCAAAACCCGTAAACTAGTGTAGCATGTCTGGACCCTACAGTGCCGCGCGTGCGCATATTGTGTGTATAGGAGGGTGTGTGCAAGGCGCAGTGTGTGCATAGTAAAGTGTATGCAACGTAAATGTAAATGCACGGCCTAACTTACGTGCGTGCGCCCGAAGGCAATAATAAAGGAAAAAGGGTGGTGAGCAGAGAGCCGTGTGGTTCCGACAACATAGCCTTCGTAGGACCTACTTACAGGACCCCTAGGGGAGACTAGCCGACCATGATCCCAGGCACCGCCCGCCTCCGAAGAGGACGGACGCCCAAACCTCGTCCGAGAACACTCGAGAGACCCGACGACTGACAGGAGACCGGGACGTGTGAACTCCATGCGTGATCAAACAGCGAACCGAAGAAGGAGAGGGTAGAACAGCTAACCACGCTTGCGCTCGGGGCACCCCCTCCAATTCGAATCCTCCAGCATCTGCAGCTTCCCCAGCACGGATCTACTCACAAAGAAAATGGAGGTGATAGGTCGTATTTTATAGACAATCGTCCCGCCGTTTTTCAAAAATTGCAAACTGATTGGCCGACAAACTTAAGACGTGGGCGTTATTTATTGTTTTATCCCGCCAAATATAACAGCTTTATTGAACTGTTGTAAATTAGAGGGTTATCCCCATTAACTCTAAACTCGCGCTCCAACTCAGAACTGAAATGACCAATGGATTGTTCAAGTTTGATATGTGATCAAAAGGAGGATTCCAAGCAATGACTGCCACTGATGAGATGTGTCAAATGCTTCTAGTTTTGAAACTCCACGCTTTAATTCTAGGTCCAGACTCTACACTCTAGAGGTCTAGTCTAGCTAATATCTTCAATTCTACTCTAGTAGCACTTTGTGCAGAGCCTTATCTTAGATGTGTTTGCTCAAGTTTCTTAGACATGTAATTCTCAATGATCTCTATAATATGTATATTGTGTATGTATTGATGATCATCCTCAAATGCCACAAAATGATGCTTATTATAATGCAAATGTCTATCAAGATGGTACTCTCAGCTATCTGTATATTGTATGCATTTATTGTATTTAATTTCCATTTTCATTTATCTACCACATCCATATCCATTGGACCCTAGGTATAGTGTCAGTTCTGTGTGTATCTTTATTGAGGCATACGAATGGTATGGTAGAATAAAATATCCCAACAGAGCTCCTTAATCCACCATACCATGCATGGTACTATAGATTATCAAAAATTTACTGACTGAGTTTGTGTTCATTCAATTTACTGTAATTTGCTGTATTTAATTACTCTACATGCTCAAGTGTATAATAATGTTAACACTTCCTAACATTTCATGACACAACCATCCAATTCACTGGAATATCGTTATATACGTAATATATATGCCACTGGGTTGTTGTTATGTTCTGATGTAATGATGCTCCCTCTACATTAGATGCCTCAGTTCCCACACAATTTTGCCGAGCTGGATATATGCTCAACTCGTATTTTGCCCTATGGAAATGATATGGACCCGGATACTCTTGTAAGTTTACAGTAAGAAATGTATGAGAATTGAATCCAGCACAATTCTCTCGTAATACATAATGCATGGTGTGAAATTATGGTTCGTGCAGAAGATGGATAAGCTCACAACTTCACCCATAATATTATGTATGATGATGTATTCTGTTGAGATGCAGTTCTGTTAGCGTGAAAGTGAATAAGGATGGTCCCTACTTTGTATATGTCCAGCAAATATACAAGCATGAATATTTTGATATTGATAGTTTTGATAGATTCCGTATAGCTTGTGTACACAGACATTCAGAAGTAATTGTAGAAAGGAAATCCACTGTTCATTCAAGCCTTGGGGATATATTAAGGATAAAATGGTGGACCAGGTATAGCCTGGGAATGATAGGTAGGTGAGTATGACCCCAAATGCAGCACAAATAAAAACTGAGTGTGCATGTACATGCATGTATAGTTGAGTGCATGTGTTAGAAAGAAAAAAAAATTAACACATACCAGTTGTGATACAACTGGTCATTAGAGACATTTGATGATACAATTCTCTTCCTGGTGTCTGGTATTATAGTGAAATATATGCACAATCTTATATCAATCGGAAGTAATATCAGCATTTTAGTCTTGTGCTATGTTTGACCATACTCATAGTTCTATACCATGGTGTGGAAGATCTATGATTTGACAACCATTACGCAGCAAAATCGAACGTCATTTAAATGGCTGCCGAATACGATCTGAATCTTGTTTTTCGTTCACCTTGAATCGGACTGTCTCATTCGACTGTCTTGTGCCTCTGTAGTAGAGGTTTTCTGCCATGGCGTCACTTCTGAGGACTTTTCTCCACGAAAGCCATCAGGTAAGACTTACTCAGCAAGTTTCTGTTGCCTCATCCGAAATTCGCTCGGATACGTGCACGGTAACTTGGACCGAGTCACTGATGTTATCAATGTTGTTATTTTACTTGCATATCCGGGTAGATTGATCAATGTGATATCGTCTTTGCGATTGTCGCTTTAGTACCTACGTAACAGGGAGGAATAGAGTTCTTCTTCTGACGTTATCGTCGTATCGCGCCTCAATTTATTGAGAGTTCACCTCACGATTCCCTCCTCGAACGTGCGATTCAATACATCCAGGTTCTACTCAACAATTTAGTACTGTAGAATGTTGGCACCTCACACACACACACACACACACACACACACACACACACACACACACACACACACACACACACACACACACATGCACACACGTACGTGCCAACACTCACATGCCCATTAACTGTCATCTGATAGTGTGTGCAGTACAGTATAGAGCTGGTGGTGTCATGCGACAGTCACATGACTAATGTATATGTTTGATAGGTGTCATATGACAGTCACATAACCAATATATGTATACAATTATTATTAATCACACTACAGTAGAAGTAGTATAATTAGTTATACACTAAATTAATATTCCTTCACTGTTACACTGTACAATGTAATGTGAAGATATCTTATTATAATTTGGTATACACTGAATACTTCTTCATCTCATCATGTATAGCAATAAGATTTTAATTTGAAGTGTATATTATTATTGTAGCATCAACCATGTTTACAATCTAACTGAGTGTTCATGACCTAGTGAATTGTATGTGTTTCTCATGTTCCTAGTTCACACACTACTAGTGAGTATAATGTTGTTTGTCATGTGTTAGTCTCTGGAACGAAGCTTCATTTCACTACACTTGAGAGTATTGGAAAATGTGTACCAACGATTCATGTAACCATTGTTGTTGTATGGTCTGTTCAGTACTGCACAGTAGCACCAATTGTACCACCATCCTGCACTGTGGAACTGAGCGCAGTTTCCTGACCAGTTATCATTATCCCTGTCAGGTGTTGAGAATGGCATACCATCATTGTTTTCAGTTGACCCACAAGCTCTCATCCCATCACCAGCTGTTCCACTGTATGCTCCAAGATCTAGTCTGTACTTGTTGGCAGCATTGTGAACAGCAATGGAGCTGTAGATGGCATATTTGTGTATTCCTTTGTAGTCGGTCATGTCAATTCTCAACTCGGCAGCACAAAAACCGAATGTCAAGCAGTTGATCTTCTTCAATCCAAGCCAATGTTCGAACTGGGGATCTCCAAATCCTTCTTCGTAATCAGTCCAGTTGCGATTGAAGTCCAATTGAGCATGTCTTCTTCTCTGGAACACGATCCATTGTCCATTTTTCATGTCACAAAATACTTTGAATGGTGTGGTATTGGGACAGTTCGGTGCAATAGTGTAGACTCCATCTTGAGTACATCCTCTCTGATAGACATCCTTACAGTCCCGAGGTATGGTATCCCCATATGGTGTACCTGAGAATGAATTGAATACACTAACCTGACCAGTACATGTAGTTCTTGCATGATATTTCTAGTCTGTAGTCCTAGTAGCTATCTATCCCAGTGTCCTAGTGTGTAGTGTATAAACGTATGATTGAACTCACATTGTGCATTTGTGGTGTGTGTTCCAGCTAGGATGAATCCAATAGTGAGGACGACTGGTGTGAGTAAATTCTCCACTGTCATCTTGTGTCAGTAGTTGAAGTAACTGCAGTGACCTCCAATGCAGGTTGATATCTTGTCCACTTGTTGTCTTTCTCCCTTTGAGCTGTTTGTGTTGTTGTAGGTGGTCACTTCTCTTCTTTTATAGCCCAACCTCTGCTGAAGTGTGTGGGTGTGCGTGTGTATGGGTCATAAGAAGACCATATTTGGCAAATTGCAATTTTTCTCCTTTTATGGCCATCTCTCACTGTTCTCTAGTTTTATTCCATTCATAGACCTCGCATGTAGAAGGTGAACAAGATTAAGTCAGATTGAACAGGGTAGAAGTTAAACTCCTTCCACCCACAGCAGAGCTAGATGAAGGAGTAAAATGTATGAGAATAGGATAGACTACCATGGGGTGGATGATAGGGTTAAGGTGCATAGAGGTAAGTAAGCCGGAAAGCAGTCTGGATTGCCAAATTTATTCCACGGGTGCAGTCAGAGGCTCATGATGAGTGAGAGTCCCAGTGTGATCTGGGTTGAAGTCCGAGGGGGGGTCCATTAAACTCAGTCTAACTTTGTACACAAGCCAAGAGTTGTTAATTAGCCTTCTCCAGAGGGCATCTATCGTTCATTGAGTGAGCCATAATATGTTTTTGTCTGTTCCATTAGTATCATTGGATTGTTTTTGTCATCCGATCTCTTTGTGTGAGTCCAGTCCTGAAACATTACTAGTACTGTACTCTGACCTGTTATGATCCTAAAGTTTCAATATGTGTATGTACATTACTATATGTTCATTGTACATGTATGAGTTACTGTATTGCAATGTGTGTTTTTTATGTACTGCATGTAGTGGTGTTGTGTGTGGAAGCAGTAATGTTACATGCTGCATTGTGTCACCACCATGGCCTCCCCAGGATCCAAGTGACACATATCAGCACAGCTAAACATGCAAAAAGGTGAAAGGTAAAAGGTGATGCATTCCTCATAGCAAACAGGGATGGGATGTTCGTACATCATTGTATGGCCTATGTACATATGTGCACATGTGTACCTAATATGTGTTTCTGTATTTGTGTACACCTATATGTATCTGTACTAATAGTATTATTGTAAAGGCTCACATCAATGAAGAGTCTGAAACAGGAATATTTTGAACAGAACATGTAGCGATCTTGAATAATTCTTAAAACATTAATTTTGATGACCAATCTCCTTGTTAGAGACTCCGTCTAACTTTGTACACAAGCCAAGAGTTGTTAATTAGCAATCTACTGAGGTCATCCATAGTTAATTGGTGGAGCCATAATATGTTCTAATCTGTTCCATTAGTATCATTGGATTGTGTGATGGTTACTTCTAATCGCACAGTTACCAGCACTACTCTGATCATTCACTCTATATATGTTTAGTGCTAAACTGCATATCATACTCATATGTCTGCTGAGATTTCCTTCTATGCCATGCGAATTTGTGTTATTCATTATTCAATGCTTGAAAATATTGTAGGATGGGTGATATCCAATAATACTATGCATTGTATGTGATAATGATGTAGTTGAATTAATCTCGCAGTACATGCTAAATGAGAGTGTGACTGATATTGAATGGTTTGATGTGACATGGATCATTGAAGCAAAGCTACTAGAGTCCTACAGTGCTGTAATAGAGAACAATGTGTTGTGTATGTATGAAGGGACTACAGTGAGTGTGGCCTCAGACTACTGTGCTTGAATGAGCTCATTACTGAAGGTAAATCTCTAGGAGCTCCAGGTACAGGTCCTCATCATTGGTGTCTTGAGTAGCACACAGACGCACTTCAATGTCCCCCTCCACTTCCTGTGGTAGCGTACGACAGAACCAGGGCATTCCAGGTTGTGCACAGCAGTTGTTACCAATGCCACAACCCTCTCCATCCCACAGAGGGTCATCATCATAAATCTGACTATTATCAAATATTCCAGTATTCCCCGACTCACAATAGTAGTGATCCCCAACAAAGGAAGGAGGAGCTGGTCCTGGGTACTTGGCACATGGACAGTTTACGTGACCATTGTAGTTGTGGTCATCAGAGAGTCCCACAGCATAGGTCCATATGTGCTTTCTAGGAGATCCGTATGTTATAGACATACCATCGACGTAGTAGGAGTTGATGTCTCTTGGTCCATGATAGCCATCTGGACTTCCTCTTTGGTACCCGATAGCTTGTCCACACACCTTGTTGTACTTCATTCTGTGAGCAGGGAAGGTAACTGATGAACAGCTAGCATCACCACTTGTAGTCCTAGCACAGA
The DNA here is from genome assembly GCA_964020155.1 of Chondrilla cf. caribensis. NCBI lineage: Eukaryota > Metazoa > Porifera > Demospongiae > Chondrillida > Chondrillidae > Chondrilla > Chondrilla cf. caribensis. The sequence continues at coordinate 2,706,944 of OZ026547.1, read as the reverse complement.
GGTTCTTTGGAGATGTTATCTGCCTCATGCCGGAGGGACAAGTAGCTCCATCTTCAGTCATGTTGATGTATGCAATTCTTGTCCAACCTTTAGAGCCGCAGTGCCAACTGTCCATGTTACAGTGAACTGGTCTGATAGTTGTAGTCTGTCCATCTTTGGTTGCCAACCAGTAGGACTGTGAAGGGGCTTTTGGGTTACACTGGTGTATCTGGTAGCAGGACCTAGCAGGGGAGTCCTTGGTCACACCCAGTGTACAGGGAGCATTGATTTCTTCAACTTCTTCTCTGGCTTTATTCTTAATTTCCCTATCAATGGTTTGTTGAAGCTTCTCCTGTATTGAGTGTTTAAGCTGTTGAGCGTCAGTGAGTGTTAGGGAGGATGTTCCTGGCAGACCTGGTGGTCCAGGTATTCCAGGTACTCCAGGTACTCCAGGGATGCCGTTGGTCCCAGCACAAACGAAAGGTCCTTGTACATGTGGAAGTTGACACTGTGTGTCATTGTTGGTTTGTTGCTCTGTGTCCCTCGGATGGGATTTAGCAAAGGTACACCAACTGAAGTTGATCAGGCACAGGAGAAGCAATCCTCTGGCAAACATTTGTTCAGATGTTCTTAGTGCAACCAACTCATCGAACTGAACTAGCTATTTGTCCTAACTGCACTGGTTTATATAGCAGGTCTGGTGAGAAGAGTTGATGACATTACATCACATACCAATCCTGCATAGCAGTATGACGTCACAGTCTTGTATATACACACCAGACACACTGACTCCACTTCTAGTGAATGATGTATTGTAGAAGTGGTTTGTGAAGCTAGAGGAATATAATTTACTTCGTCCTATCTCACACTTGATATGTTTCAGTTTACCATAATGAACATTGTACTTGGTTTCAAATTGATAGTAATTGATTTAGTGATAACTGTAGTAGAAGTAAACTGACCAATGTGATAGGTGCTATTAATAATTAGTTCTGTGAATATTTTCAAAGAGAAAAGTATATGATTTTGTTGACAAACATGGAAGTAGACTATATAGACTATCATTGCATGCATGTACATGTACCTCAGGTTGGTGGTATTGTGTGTACATGTACCTCAGGTTGGTAGTATTGTGTACATGTACCTCAGGTTGGTGGTATTGTGTGTACATGTACCTCAGGTTGGTAGTATTGTGTACATGTACCTCAGGTTGGTAGTATTGTGTGTACATGTACCTCAGGTTGGTAGTATTGTGTACATGTACCTCAGGTTGGTGGTATTGCGTATACATGTACCTCAGTTTGGTGGTATTGTGTGTACATTTGTACATGGGATGGGATGTTTGTAGCCCATTGCCATAGCTTATGTGTATATGTGTACCTATGTGTATCTATGTGTATCTATTATATATAGATATATAATGTGTGTGTGTGTGTGTGTGTGTGTGTGTGTGTGTGTGTGTATGTGTGTGTGTGTGTGTGTGTATGCATGCGTGCGTGCGTGTACCTGTACCTATACATAACTGTACTAATGTATCTGTTACTGTATACTGTAATTTAACCTGTTCAATTATCCGATCTCCTTGTTAGAGGCTCATTCTAACTTTGTACACAAACCAAGAGTTGTTAATTACCCTTCTACTGAGGCCATCCATCGTTAATTGGGGGAGCCATAATATGTTGTTGTCTGTTCCATTAGTATAATTGGATTGTGTATGTCATCCAATCTCCTTGTGTGAGTCCGGTCCTGAAACATTACTAGTACTGTACTCTGACCTGTTATGATCCTGAAGTTTCAGTATGTGTATGTACATTACTGTATACTCATTACATGTATGAGTTACTGTACTGTAATGTATTGTACTTCTTGCAGTACATGTAGGGGTGGAGTGTGTGGAAACAGTATTGTTATATGCTGTAATGTGTCACCACCATGGCCTCCCCAGGGTCCAAGTGACACATATCATGGAGTGGAGTGTATTGGTACTCTGTATAATAATATTATGGGGATGACCCAGAAAAGATGGTGGCTCTGCGCCTGAAACGCATTAATTTGTGTCAATTTTCACGTATAAAACTCAATCAACATATTGGAGCATTTTGTAGTTTGCGATTGTGATGATCGGCAGTTGTGATGGACAGTAAAATTACGAAGGAAAAACATTGTTTTTGTGTCAAACTGGTGAATGGGTAGGTGGGACTTGAGATGTCATGACAGGATGGCGGTCGCCATGGTATTACACCAGATGTCACCTTTTTTCTGACTGAATAAAACTTACGTTGTGTTTTCAGAAAGTGAATTTTCATGTACTCTGTGTATCCAGTGATGGGTTTTAGGCTCTATAAACAATTTTCTTCAAGGAATGTATTCCAATGAGATATCATGTTTCAATGCGCTGGTATTGAATTAAGGTCAACATTTCTATAATCAATTTGCTTTGTATTTGGTGTACCTCTCTGCCCCATGATTTATGCATAGCTCTGTTGTAGTAGACTGAGTGTTTCCATGGTAACACGGTAGGACTTTATTTTCACTAGTGTCTAGCTTTGAGTTTTATTTCAACAAAATTCAGTGAATGGTCACTTCCAAAGAACTGTCTCTCCTCCTCTGGGTGTTCTGTCATGATGGTAGAGACCATTCAGTTGTAAACACATGCAGTTGTTGTACCACCATCCTCCCCCTAATAGGGTTGTGCACAGTTCTTACTGCTATACAAGTCGTTGTCTCTGTCATGTGGGGAGAATGCCATTCCTTTAATTAAGGTTACCTCCACCACTGCCACACAATATAGTTGTTTGTACACGTGCTGTAACAGAGTAACTAAATCGCAGAGAACATTGCCTCATACCCTCAATGAGGCCATGGCACTACTTTGAACCAGTCAGTAACTAGTTTCAGGCACACGAGGTCTGTGAGCTCCACGACCACCCCCCCCAGTTACAAACTTTTTACTTATGAACTCATATACTCAATCACATGTTCAGATTTACTATTGGGCTGGTATGTGGAAGCGTGGTGCAACACATATCATCAAACACGTACCATACATTCAATTCCAGTTGTGTTCTCAGAAAGTGAATTTTATTTTATTCTTGGGTCTCCAGTGATTAATTATTTGTAGGTCGAAGGTTCAATAAGTAATTTTCTCCATGGGAATCCTAAACAAGGCATCGGAGTATTATTTCAATTTACTAAATAAGTATTATATGGAATAAGAACTTAATCTTGTGGTGTTATACTGTATGATATCAACAGGTGCTGTTATACTGGTTAAGACATGGTCAGTCGGTATGAAACATAAAATCAATGAACACCTGTGTACCTTTCATGGTGTAATTGTACATGTGCACATACAGTACATGTGTACGTGCATATGTTGTACATATGTACATGTGTAAGTGCATACATTATACATATGTACTTACAAAACATGCATATGTGCATACTTGTCTACATGGACATCAACCCACACAAATTGAAATGTAACAGTTGTTTCTGTTTATACTACAGATTAGAAGTGAACAGCAGTGTTTTCAAAGAGCATACATAGTTGCTAAATGTCTTTCTTGGATATCCTGAGTGCTGATGAAGTAAGAATGTAGTGTACACCTCCAATTTGTGACATACAATTCAAATGAATAAACATGTTTTGAATCCCATAATTTTGGTGGTTTCCTAAACCTGTTGACCCTATAGCTATATTATGCTGAGCCTATTATAATGGAATAGTGCATAATATACTACATCTTATTTAAAGGTGTTAGTAGATGTTATGGCTCAATGTGATTGAAGTGAATATGAGGTTGCTATGCCTCAATGTAATCTCATCAAAGAACATTATTGCATATACTGAACTATATTGAGAACACTGTCATTCCTCTAAAATGCTGTGTATTGTTATTAAGAGTAGACATTCCAATTTTGGTCGGTCAATGTGATTGAAATAACAAGAGAACTTGTTTCGTGATCATGTCATCTCACTGGAACCATCTTTGACCATTTATGGTAATGAGGGACCTTACATGTAGTAATACATTGTAATAGCAATACATGTAGTGAACTAATTTGGTTTACCAAACACTGGTAATCTAGTGGTTGCTTGTATTGGCATATACAGTGGTCTGGAATTATCATAATGGGCAAATATGTATACTGTACATAATGGGACAGACTAGACTGTATATCATATTGGATGAAACAGTGTGATTATGAGCATCAGATGTTACTATTTTTTGACTAGCACAACAGCCAATGGTCATAAACATGAGAGGACATGACATGTTAATAAACTGTACAGTGTACACTGTGTTGTACATGATGTCTGTACATGCTGTACAGTGTGTACTGTGTTGTACATGAGATCTGTACATGCTGTACAGTGTGTACTGTGTTGTACATGGATCTGTACATGCTGTACAGTGTGTACTGTGTTGTATATGAGATCTGTACATACTGTACAGTGTTTACTGTGTTGTACATGACATATATACATGTGTACAGCGTGCACTGTGTTGTACATGGATCTGTACATACTACACAGTGTGTACTGTGTTGTACATCAGATCTGTACATACTGTACAGTGTGTACTGTGCTGTACATGAGAACTCTACATACTGTACAGTGTGTACTGTGTTGTACATGAGATTTGTACATACTGTACAGTGTGTACTGTGTTGTGCATGAGATCTGTACATACTGTACAGTGTGTACTGTTTTGTACATGGATCTGTACATGCTGTACAGTGTGTACTGTTTTGTACAATGGGGTCTGTACATATACCGTACAGTGTGTACTGTGTTGTTGTGTATGTATCAAATGTTGTTTGTTCATTCAACCCTGTTCATTCAACCCTGTTCATTCAAGCCTTGGGGATATAAGGATATAATGGTGGTATAGCCTGGGAATGATCGGTAGGTGAGCATGACTCAAAATGCAGCAGAAATAAAAACTGAGTGTGCATGTACATGCATAATAGTTGAGTGCATGTGTTCCAAAGACGGCTACATACCAGACATTAGAGGATACAATTCTCTTTCTGGTGTCTGGTATATATTATAGTGATATATCCACAGCCTCCTTTATCAACCGGAAGTAACAAGTATGTATATGTATTACAATGATTAATATGATTAATACTGCATGTACAGTACATATGGTATATATGGAACCTTTCAATGAACCTCATGTACATACGTACGCATACATCCTAATCTGGACTCAATATCACTGTTTGCCATTCTAGCTTACCATGACAAAGCAGATCAAAATATTGTAACATAACAGCAAGGTCATTGAGTGTGGCTACATACACAAATCAATACCCCCCCTCCCCCCCATAACTTCAAATCCTCTATCAGTCATACTCACTGTACATGGGGACTAGCATTGTGTTGTGTTTCATTGTAAACATTCCTGTACATGTATATGTACACTATCTGTATGCATACGATGTATGTGGATAACTATATATTTCTATACAACTATATTATTTATACGTATACTGTATATAATACTATTAGTACATCCATACCCCACATTTAGTTGTACTGGTTCACTATTGAGTTTGGCTTATGTAAGGAGAATGGTAAGACCAAGGCTTATGGAGCAGGACTCCTGTCCTCGTTTGGAGAACTTCAGGTTCGATTATGTACTGTGTGTACTGTGTTTACTGTGTGTACTGTGTGTGTTGTGTGTACTGTGTGTGCTGTATATACTGTGTGTACTGTATATACTATATGTACTGTTGTGCTGTGTGTACTGTGTGTGCTGCATGTACTGTGTGTACTGTATATACGTGTGTACTGTCACATCATACATTTTGATTTCATACAATTATCCTTTCATGCAAAAATATAATGTATTACTGCATGTACTGTGTGTACTATTTTAATAATAATACTATGAAAAAAATTAAAAGAATAACTGTGTGTACTGTATGTACTGTGTGTATTATGTGTACGGTATATACTGTGTGTACTATGTATACTATGTGTACTGTGTGCACTGTGTGTATTCTGTATGTACCGTGTGTACGAATGTATTGTATAGTATACTGTACTGTGGTACTGTATGTATTGTTTGAACAGTATATTATACGCTGTGTGTACAGTGTGTACTGTATAATATACAGTACAGTACTGTAAATATACATTGTATGTTTTGTATAATGATAGCTACTGCTTTTTCTCTGTCCAGCGTTGTCTCACGGACAATCAAGACGTTAGACCCTTTGAGCCAACCGAGACTTTCAGTCAGAAGTATACTTGAAGGGATGCAGTCTTGTTACTTTCTGGCTGGGAGCTTTCAAGATGCCACGGACAAAGTGAAGTACGTGTGTGTGTGTTGCTGTGTTGTGTGTGTGTGTGTGTGTGTGTGTGTGTGTGTGTGTGTGTGTGTGTGTGTGCATGTGTGTGTGTGCGTGTGTGTGTGTGTGTGTGTGTGTGTGTGTGTGTGTGTGTGTGTGTGTATGCATGCAATTGTGTGTATGTGTGCATGTTGCATTTGTGTTCACGTGCACACACGTGTGTATACGTATGTGAACGTACACACATAGACATATTATAACACTCATGCATATTATTATTATTATCTTATATTATTTGTGTTCACTTCAGATACACGTGCATGTGATACATGTCTACATCTCATTGTACAGGAGTTATAATTATGTGTATGTGTGTCAGAGAAGTTACTGTATAACATCATTTGAGTGTAATTATAATATTAATTTTGTGATTCACTTCAGATTCACGTGCATGTGACACATGTCTACTTCTCATTATACAGGAGTTATGCTGCCGCCATTCCCAGACCCTTCACCGCCCACTACAACCCCTACACCCAGTGCAGTGAGATACTGGACACCAAGCTGAAGCTCAGTCATGACATCAGACAGGATATGTTTACGCTCATCGATGCCCTTCAAAAACTCAAGTAAAACAATATTCATTTCAATTCATCTCATAAACATTGATTCCACATTCAATTACTATATTTCTAGGCACAATTATTATTTATAGAATTTTAAATTATGCACCATAGCCGTTAGGAGCCAACATTAACTTTTACAGCTCATATCTAGTTAATGTTATTTGCGCTTAAAACAATTCAGTCCAATTTATTATAATTTGAACTTGAGAATCTACTAACTGCAACTCCACTGGTGATATCAATGTGTTAAATCTCCAACAAATCCCGGGAGGACTTTGAGTTCAACGATCCCATTGTGAAGGCATAAGTATCACTACATCACTGTGCTTGTAATTCAAAATATATAATATTACAATATCATGCAGCTTTGAAACATACACTTTCTACTGAACCCAAATTTACATGCATATTCAGACTACAATGTAACTACATCAATAACGTACCATGTACCCATGTACTATTATACTAATGTATTATAATAGTCTATATTATGTTTGTATATGTTTATGTCTCTATAATATAGTATAGCAGGTATGTATGTGCGTGTAATAATAATTATTATAATGTACTCACATACTATACTTGTATATGTCAAATCTAGCAGCAATTGATAACAATTAGGTGTGTCCACGACGAAAATCATATAGAAGTCAGTCATAATGTTAATTGTAATTATCAAATTCATTAAAATGTTGATTGCAAATAATCTGTAATAATGTACTAATATTAGTTCATGTATATACACACTTATGTACAGCAACAATAAAAATTATTACAATGAAATTCAACTGGATTACACCTCTCTTCGCCACACTTCACGTGTGCCCAGGGCATCCGACGAGGACGGGGAGGTGCTTCATGCCCCGCGGCCGAGGAGAACATGCCACTTGCCACCATGCCTCAGCTGTTGATGTCATCTCGCGTGTAGTCAACATCAAGCCATCATCCGATGTTAGGGTGGTAGACTGGCTTCTCGGGAGGTCCAGATTTCAGAGCCGTGATCTTTTACGTCTGGCACACCGAGTATCACGGGCGCCAGTCACCGATGTGGTCCCTTGTGACTTGACAGCTTCATGAGCCCGGAGACCCAAGAATCACGGGTTTACCACCAATCCACGGACCAGAAGACAGAGATGAACTGACTTCACATCGGTAATCATCAGAGTCAGGCCGGCAGGACACACATTAAACAGCGCAGCAGCTTCCTCAACACGATGACAAGAGACTCCCCGGTAGGGCCCAAAACCTAAACTAGTGTAGCATGTCTGGACCCTACAGTGCCGCGCGTGCGCATACTGTGTGTATAGGAGGGTGTGTGCAAGGCGCAGTGTGTGCATAGTAAAGTGTATGCAACGTAAATGTAAATGCACGGCCTAACTTACGTGCGTGCGCCCGAAGGCAATAATAAAGGAAAAAGGGTGGTGAGCAGAGAGCCGTGTGGTTCCGACAACATAGCCTTCGTAGGACCTACTTACAGGACCCCTAGGGGAGACTAGCCGACCATGATCCCAGGCACCGCCCGCCTCCGAAGAGGACGGACGCCCAAACCTCGTCCGAGAACACTCGAGAGACCCGACGACTTACAGGAGACCGGGACGTGTGAACTCCATGCGTGATCAAACAGCGAGCCGAAGAAGGAGAGGGTAGAACAGCTAACCACGCTTGCGCTCGGGGCACCCCCTCCAATTCGAATCCTCCAGCATCTGCAGCTTCCCCAGCACGGATCTACTCACAAAGAAAATGGAGGTGATAGGACGTATTTTATAGACAATCGTCCCGCCGTTTTTCAAAAATTGCAAACTGATTGGCCGACAAACTTAAGACGTGGGCGTTATTTATTGTTTTATCCCGCCAAATATAAGAGTTTTATTGAACTGTTGTAAATTAGAGGGTTATCCCCATTAACTCTGAACTCGCGTTCCAACTCAGAACTGAAATGACCAATGGATTGCTCAAGTTTGATATGTATTCAAAAGGAGGATTCCAAGCAATGACTGCCACTGATGAGATGTGTCAAATGCTTCTAGTTTTGAAACTCCACGCTTTAATTCTAGCTCCAGACTCTACACTCTAGAGGTCTAGTCTAGCTAGAATCTTCAATTCTACTCTAGTAGCACTTTGTGCAGAGCCTTATCTTAGATGTGTTTGCTCAAGTTTCTTAGACATGTAATTCTCAATGATCTCTATAATATGTATATTGTGTATGTATGTATTGATGATCATCCTCAAATGCCACAAAATGATGCTTATTATAATGCATATGTCTCTCAAGATGGTACTCGCAGCTATCTGTATATTGTATGCATTTATTGTATTTAATTTCCATTTTCATTTATCTACCACATCCATATCCACTGGACCCTAGGTATAGTGTCAGTTCTGTGTGTATCTTTATTGAGGCATACAAATGGTATGGTAGAATAAAATATCCCAACAGAGCTCCTTAATCCACCATACCATGCATGGTACTATAGATTATGGAAAATTTACTGACTGAGTTTGTGTTCATTTAATTTCCTGTAATTTTGCTGTATTTAATTACTCTACATGCTCAAGTGTATAATAATGTTAACACTTCCTAACATTTCATGACACAACCATCCAATTCACTGGAATATCGTTATATAAGTAATATATATATATGCCACTGGGTTGTTGTTATGTTCTGATGTGATAATGCTCCTTCCACATTAGATGCCTCAGTACCTTGGTTCCCGCACAATTTTGCCAAGCTGGACATATGCTCAACTCGTATTTTGCCCTATGGAGATGATATGGACACAGATACTCTTGTAAGTTTACAGTAATAAATGCATGAGAGCTGAATCCAGCACAATTCTCTCGTAATACATAATGCATGGTGTGAAATTATGGTTCGTGCAGAAGTTGGATAAGCTCCCAACTTCACCCATAATATTATGTATGGTGATGTATTCTGTTGAGATGCAGTTCTGTTAGCGTGAAAGTGAATAAGGAGGGTCCCTACTTTGTATATGACCAGAAAATATGCAAGCATGAATTTTTTGATATTGATAGTTTTGATAGATTCTGTATAACTTGTGTACACAGACATCCAGAAGTATTTGTAGAAAGGAAATCCACTGTTCATTCAAGCCTTGGGGATATAAGGATAAAATGGTGGTATAGCCTGGGAATGATTGGTAGGTGAGTATGACCCCAAATGCAGCAGAAATAAAAACTGAATGTGCATGTACATGCATGTATAGTTGAATGCATGTGTTAGAAAGAAAAAAATTAATACATACCAGTTGTGATACAACTGGTCATTAGAGACATTTGATGATACAATTCTCTTCCTGGTGTCTGGTATTATAGTGAAATATATGCACAATCTTCTATATCAATCAGAAGTAATAACAGCATTTTAGACTGAATATCTTGTGCTATATATATTTGACCATAGATCAATGACATATTCATAGTTCTATACCATGGTGTGGAAGATCTATGATTTGACAACCATTACACAGCAAAATCGAACGTCATTTAAATGGCTGCCGAATACGATCTAGATCTTGTTCTTCGTTCACATTGAATCGGACTGTCTCATTCGACTGTCTTGTGCCTTCGTAGTAGAGGTTTTCTGCCATGGTGTCACTTCTGAGGACTTTTCTCCATGGAAGCCATCAGGTAAGACTTACTCAACAAGTTTATGTTGCCTCATCCGAAATTCGCTCGGATACGTGCACGGTAACTTGGACCAAATCACTCAAATCATTCAAGCCTTAGGGATATAAGGATAAAATGCTGGTTTAGCCTGGGAATGATTGGTAGGTGAGCATGACTCAAAATGCAGCACAAATATAAACTGAGTGTGCATGTACATGCATAATAGTTGAGTGCATGTGTTAGAAAGAAAAAAATTAATACATACCAGTTGTGATACATTTGATGATGATACAATTCTCTTCCTGGTGTCGGGTATTATTGTCATATATGCACAATCTTCATCAATCGGAAGTAATAACAGCATTTTAGACTGAATATCTTGTGCTATATATATTTGACCATAGATCATATTCATAGTTCTATACCACGGTGTGGAAGATCTATGATTTGACAACCATTGCACAGCGAAATCGAACGTCATTTAAATGGCTGCCGAATACGATCTAAATCTTGTTCTTCGATCGTTCACCTTGAATCGGACTGTCTCATTCGACTGTCTTGTGCCTTCGTAGTAGGGGTTTGCTGCCATGGCGTCACTTCTGAGGTCTTTTCTCCACGGAAGCCATCAGGTAAGACTTACTCAATAAGACAAGCGCGGGTATTTTCGAACAGTGCCTAATTCCGAACAGTTGGTCTTTCACCGTATTATTTTCAAGAAACTATCTTTTATAACTCATATTCTTAATCCTTACACACATCAGGTGAGAAACATCATTCTTTGACCTGCCTATTATAGATCGGATTAGGTGGAAAATCGACATGTTCGGAATTAACGACTGTTCGAGATTACCCCCGCCTACCTTGAGTTTATGTTGCCTCATCCGAAATTCACTCGGATACTCGTACGGTAACTTAGACCAAATCGCTGATGTTGTCAATATTGTTATTTTACTTGCATGTACGGTAGGTCGATCAATGCGACATCGTCTTTGCAATTGTCGCTTTTGTACCTTAAATGGTAAAAGAGAAGGTTACGTAACACGGGTAGATAGAGTTCTTCTTTAGTTGTAATGTTGTCATGTCTGGATTTCTTGCGAGTTCACCTCACAATTCCCTCCTCAAAGCGCGATTCAATCGATCCAGGTCCTACTCAACAATTCAGCACATTGTAGAATGCCCCTGACACATGCACACGCACACATGCACATTTACTGTCATGTGATAGTGTGTGCAGTACAGTATAGAGCTGGTGGTGCGACAGTCACATGATGAATGTATATGTTTGATGGGTGTCATATGACAGCAATATGACCAATATATACTATTATTATTGATCACATTGTAGTATATTAATTTTATGCACTAAATATTATATACTTCATCCCATCATGCATAGCGATAAGATTTTAATTTGAAGTGTATATTATTATTGTAGCATCAACCATGTCTATCTAACTGAGTGTTCATGACCTAGCGAATTGTATGTGTTTCTCAAGTTCCTAGTTCACACACTACTAGTGAGTATATAATGTTGTTTGATGTGTTAGTCTCTGGAACGAAGCTTCATTTCACTACACTTGAGGGTATGGGAGAATGTATGCCATTTTGCAATGTAACCATTGTTGTCATATGGTTTGTTGAGAATTGCACAGTAGCACTGATTGTACCACCATCCTGCACTCCAGTGCTGAGCACAGTTATCAGACCAGTTATCATTATCCCTGTCAGGCACACCATCATTGTGACTATTTGATGAGCACGACTTTGGTCTCATCCCATCACCGGCTATTCCGGTGTAGTTACCAAGATATAGTCTGTACTTGTTGGCAGCATTGTTAACAGCAATGGAGCTGTAGATGGCATATTTGTGTATTCCTTTGTAGTCGGTCATGTCAATTCTCAACTCGGCAGCACAAACACTGAATGTCAAGCAGTTGATCTTCTTCAATCCAAGCCAATGTTCGTACTGTGGATCTCCAAATCCTTCTTCGTAATCTGTCCAGTTGCGGTTGAAGTCCAATTGAGCATGTCTTCTTCTCTGGAACACGATCCATTGTCCATTTTTCATGTCACAAAATACTTTGAATGGTTTGGTATTGGGACAGTTTGGTGCAATAGTGTAGACTCCATCTTGAGTACATCCTCTCTGATAGATCTCCTTACAGTCCCAAGGTATGGTATCCCCAGATGGTGTACCTGAGAATGATGTGAATACACTAACCTGACCAGTACATGTAGTTCTTGCATGATATTTCTAGTCTGTAGTCCTAGTAGCTATCTATCCCAGTGTCCTAGTGTGTAGTGTATAAACGTATGATTGAACTCACATTGTGCATTTGTGGTGTGTGTTCCAGCTAGGATGAATCCAATAGTGAGGACGACTGGTGTGAGTAAATTCTCCATTGTCATCTTGTGTCAGTAGTTGAAGTAACTGCAATGACCTCCAATGCAGGTTGATATCTTGTCCACTTGTTGTCTTTCTCCCTTTGAGCTGTTTGTGTTGTTGTAGGTGGTCACTTCTCTTCTTTTATAGCCCACAATTCCAAATGTGTGTGTATATTTCATACAGGTCATATTAGGTTTTATGTTACATATAAATAAAATCTTCAATGATCCAAGTGGTTATTGTAACTATAACAGCCATTGTTATGTGCCCATTGTGTATTCTCGGCTGTATTCTTGATTTCATTTCTTATTGTAGACACTAGATCTGACAGACCCCATGACTTTCCCAGACCTCTCCAAACCAATGGGAGCACAAACTGAAGAATGGAAGCAGTACTACATGCAGAAGTTCTCGGAGGACGCTTGTGAACTTACTTGAATGTCATGTGATTGTCAGAAACGAATAAATCGTGATTGTTGCATGTAATTCATGTCATCACATGTAAATTGTATGATTGTCACATGTGAATCATGTGATTGTCACTTGTTTTAGTGTCAGTTTGTTCCAGGCCTTCTCCCCTGTTTCCTGCAATGAACTAACCAGAACACTTCCACTACCGAATCCACTACTGCTTGACCATGACTGGTGCCTCCTACCTCATCAGAATGGAGCCATACACACAGTATTTCATATATCTCCAGGTTTGAGGATTATTGTGCTTACATAGCTGCTTGTTTCCTGTACGTATAAATTCATGTTAATTTGGAAATGTGTATATTGCATTTTATACAAATCTAGAATGAAATGCAATATAATATGTATAATGGAGAATCATCAAGACGAAAATCCACAAGGGATCCTTCAAATTGCCTTTTGTCCTGTATCGAATGTTCTTCTTATCTGGAGTTTGTATCATAGAGTATAATATGCATACACTACTACAGCAAACCAAACAAAGCTAAAGAATTGGTTTATCTTGAATAGCAATTTGTCTCAAGGGTGTTTGTCGGAAAACGTTCCTACTATCCCTTTACAGCATATGAATAATTATTATAGTGATGCCGATTATTATACATTCTTACATTTGTAAGTTCTCAATCATGTTTCTCGTAGGATGGCTATTTTGACAAAGCCGATAGAGCATTCAACAGCATTTCAAAGCTTGGAGGTCAGCTTCGGGCAAGGACAGAAATGGCATCCGAGAAGTGATCCCCAAGTTCTACTACCTCCCAGACTCCCTCACCAACAGCAACATATTTGTGCTCAGTGAGTGATGGAGTGAGTGGGGATATCTAACCGATCAGCTTCTCTCCACAGCCATTTTGTTGAACACCTGTGCAATGGAAGTCTCATACCTGGCCAATAGTTTTCATATTTACTCATTTGGATTCTAATTTTTCTCCTTTTATGGTCATCTCTCACTGTCCTCAGTAGTTACAGGATCTTTTATAGACCTCAGAGTATTATGTCCGAAATTTGGTAATATATAGAGTGTTGTGTTGTCTGTCAATCTGAACTTCATTATATTCTTTGTCGAATATTAGTGTTAGTCTTTTATTATGTCTACAAAATTAATTATTGAAAATTGATATTCTCAACTTAAAGTTACAATTAACATGAACCACATATGTCCCATTTAGTTTTCTTTCATTTCCCTGTTATACTGATGTACTGGTCACATGTGCACATGTAAGGGAACTTGTACATGTGAACCTTTCCTGGTTTAGGTACATGTGTTTGGAGACTGCCTATGCATACCTGTACACAGAGGCCATGTTATTTTCATGTAAATACACATGAGCACACATATTCAGACCAATCTGTATGTTTTTGATCATTTCTTCATGATGCTGTCTCCAGAGAGTGTTTGTACCTAATGTCAGTTCAGTTTGTGAGGATCAGTATTGTACCACACCCTCTCACCTACTGGCCTTATTCACCTGTCCACCAATAATTTCCACAAGAATTGTCATTTGTCGTTAATATTTTTAATGTTGTTGTTTTTGATGTTTTATGAATGTATATACTACTACTATAAAGTTTAATTTTCTCATGTGACAGTCGCATGACCAATGTATTGCACAGCAATTTTACCATAAAACAGACATGTCATGTGACAATCACATGACCCATGCTTGACGGGTATCATGTGACAGTCACATGACCAACATATAAAACAGGAAGTATCCTCTTCTTGGCAATAGTACTTCCTGTTGTAAGTTCAGATGTACGTAAATATTAAGATATGTTTTTATCTTTGGACAGATAACGCATGTCACGATTTTTCATCAAAAAAACAATTATTCAATTGTACAACGTTTCGCCCACTTGGGCTTCTTCAGGTACACACAACTAAACTAAATTGATTGAACAAATGTGAGTGAGTAAGTGAGTGGATGGAAAAATTAACCAATGGGATCAAAACATGCATGATGCCTGTCCAATCAGGGGATCCCACACATGACTCAGGGCTAACCCTGAGTCAAGGTTGTAGTTATCCTTGTTCCTGATGTACAGGCTCTCCTTGATCCTCCTCTTTTTCCAGTTCTGTTCCCTGTCAATGATTCTGGCATTTTCCCAGGCAATGCTGTGGCTCTCTTTTATGCTATGTACAGCATTGGCGTTCCTCATGTCCTCATTTTTCACCGCACGTCGATGCTCATTCATCTTCACTATGAATGGTCTACCAGTCTCCCCAATGTATGACTTCTCGCAATCACCACAGGGAATCTGGTAGACAATTCCTTTGTCCGCATTTCTGTGTTTCCCTTTCACGTGGGTGAGTACTGTTCGCAACGTTGCCATATGTCTGAACACAGGTCTCGCTCCTTTACGTGTGCAAATTCTTGCCAGTCTCTCTGCCATTCCTCTGATATAAGGTAGTATGCAGAGTGGTCTTCTTCTGTCTTCTCCCTCATTCTCCCTGTCCTCACTGGTGTTGTGTGTTGTTGTAGCTTTCTGTAGTCCCCTTTCAATTACTTTCTCTGGATAACCATTCTTTTGGAAAACTGTTCATAGGTGTTTCCTCTCTTCTTCTAGTCCTCAGTAGTCATGCAAATCTTTTGTGTTCTTTTCATCAAACATTGTATAACTCCATGCTTTATCCTGGGGTGATGGTCAGATGTATAGTGGATGTAGCGGTCAGTGTATGTCCTCTTCCTGTAGATTGATGTGATCAGTCTACAGTCATCCTTCTTGACTAAAACATTCAGGAATGGTAGTTGAACATCACTTTCTTCCTCCATTGTGAACTGGATGCTGGGTCTCAAGGAATTAAGGTGCTGGTGAAACACACTCAATTCATCCATTTTCCCATTCCAGATTACAAAGGTGTCATCCACATAACGTAGCCACTTCTTGGGTCTCACCACAGCTCTCTGTAGGGCCATCTCCTCGAAGTACTCCATGTAGATGTTTGCAACAATTGGGGACAATGGGTTGCCCATGGCTGCACCATCAGTCTGTTCATAATACTCATCATTCTACATGAAGTAGGTTGAGGTGAGGCATATTCTGAGTAGTCTCTTGATCATGGGGATTGACAATGTTGTGTCAGGTGGATTGTCACATGATTTCCAGTTTTTGGCCGATAACTTCCAGAGCTTCTTCAATTGGTACCTTGGTAAACAGAGATTTCACATCAAAACTAACTAACCTGTCATCACTGCTCATCTGAAAATTTTGAATCTTCTGGACGAAGTCCCCCGAATCCCTGACAAAGGATGAAGTCCTCCCTGTCAGGGTTGAGATGATTCGTGTCAGGCTCTTTGCAACTTTGTATGTGGGAGATCCAATACATGAGACTATGGGTCGCAGGGGTGTGTTCTCTTTGTGAATTTTCGGTAGACCATACAGTTGTGGTATGACACTATGGGTGGTACGTAATTGGTCATAAACAATCTTGTTAATCTCGCCCGATTGGAAAAGGCGTGTAAGTTCATCATTCACGGATTTCTCCACTCTAGCTGTAGGATCAGCAGAAACTTTCCTGTACTCGCCTTCCTGCAGGACTTCGTGCATCTTTTCTTTGTAGTCATCTTTGTTCATCACAACAGTCACATTCCCTTTGTCTGCAGGTAATATCACTATGGAATCATCTTGTCTCAGGTTCTTCAGGGCTGATCTCATATCTCTGTTCAGATTTGACTTGGGAACCTTAGATTTCTCTATGCATCTTTTTGTTTGTACTCTGAACTCTTCTGCTTCCTTTTGTGGTAGCTGCGTGGCTGTATCTTCTAGTACTGTGATGACGTCGACAACCGGAAGTGATCTTGGTGTAACAGAAAAGTTGAGACCAAGAGCCAGCACACTCGTCTCTTCCGGTGACAAAGGACGTTTGCTGAGGTTCCTTACGGTTTTCTCGGCATTCAGCCCTCCGTTTGTCGTCAGGGTCGAGCGGTTGCTGGCTTCTTGTAGTCGTCTGAACTTTTCTTGCTGTATCGTCTTAGTGTCTTCGAAAATCTTCTTTCTACAGTGGTCGACCAGTTCCATTATAACTTCATAGCCTTCCTCATCCACCTGTTCCAGAATCTCTTCTCTCAACCTCTGCGAATTGGTGGTAAGTTGTCTCCTCGTCCGTACCGCGTTGCGTATTCTCTCGTTCAATAGTGCGTGTTCGGCTCGTTGTTTTATTCTGTTGGCTTCGTACGATCTTACTGGGAAATTGAGGCGAAGTCCTTTAGGGGTGATGTTGTACAATTGAATAATTGTTTTTTTTTGATGAAAAATCGCGACCTGCGTTATCTGTCCAAAGATAAAAACATATCTTAATCGATCCAGCATATGCATGTCGAATAATTTCTACGATCGTACGTAAATATTGTTCATTGTGTGTACATGTGACCTTTTAACATTATGTATTTTTACTGTTACACTGTATTTTGTGTTGTGAAGATATATTCACTATGATTTAGTATACACTAAAATTAATATTTATTAATATATCCCAACATACATAGCGAAAAGACTTGAATTTGTATTGAATATTATTATTGTAGCATCAACCATGTTTACAATCTAACTGAGTGTTCATGACCTAGTAAATTGTATGTGTTTCTCAAGTTCCTAGTTCACACACTACTAGTGAGTATATAATGTTGTTTGATGTGTTAGTCTCTGGAACGAAGCTTCATTTCACTACACTTGAGAGTGGAGGAGAATGTGTACCAACGATACATGTAATTATTGCTGTTGTATGGTCTGTTCAATACCGCACATTGACAGTTGTTGTACCACCATCCTGCACTGTAGATCTGAGCGCAGTTTCCTGAAGCTTCATCATTATCCCAGTCAGGTGTTGTGAATGGCATGCCATCAAGGTTACCAGCTGGCGAACATGCCCCCTTCATCTGATCACTAGCTGTTCCAGTGTATGCTCCAAGACGAAGCGTGTACTTGGTCCGCTCACTCTCTATAGCGAAATAGTCATAAATGGCATGAGCCTTTCTTCCCGTGTTATCCCCCATATCGATTCTGAGTTCGTTACGACAAGTAGCAAAGGTGAGACAGTGGATCTTCTCATTTCCCAATCAAAACTCCCACTTCAAGCTCCCAAACCCATTTTTGTATTCCTTCCAATTTCTATTGAAGTTTTCCTGTCCATTTCTCCTCCTCTGGAACACGATCCACTGTCCATTGCGCATGTCACAGTAGACTTGGAAGGGTGTCATACATCCAGGGTCAATAGTGTAGACTCCATCTTGAGTACATCCTCTCTGATAGATCTCCTTACAGTCACGAGGTATGGGGTTTCCAGGGTTACCTGTAGCAATGATCCAATTCAGATAAAACCTCCAGTAACCAGTGTGCATGTACACATAGTATAAAGTGTGTGTGTGTTCCATATCTGCACTCCACTCTGTACTGTAAATGTGTACATCTTGTGTGTGTGTGGTTAGTGGATCATTTAATATAATATAATATGTCAAGTCTGATTATCATTAGTGGAGCTAAGAAATTAATCAATCAGAGGAAGTAATTGAATATAACAAGAAATCATCCAAACCTTATTGTCAATACCCTTCATATGCTGTGATGTGTGATTCGACAGTACTAAATAGGAAAGGACTCTACACACCAAGCCTATTAGGTGTCACTCTATTAAGTGTCACAATAAATGTGGTATTGTGTTCCATATCTCCACTCCACTCTGTACTGTAAACATATACATCGTGTACATGTGTGTGTGTGTGTGTGTGTGTGTGTATGTGTGTGTGTGTGATGATTGTAATGTTGCTATATTCATGTGTACATAATCTGTTCTTCCTAGTGTTAGGTTGATTGATGGGTCTACATCAAATCTGATTATCATTTGTGGTGCAAACATATTAATTAATCACAAGAAGTAATTGAGTATAACAGGAAACCACCCACATCTTATTACCCATACCCTTCTCTTGATGTACTTGATGTGTGATTTGAGAGTACTTATTAATAAATAATTCTCTAAATATTGCACAAAAAAGACTCTGAATATTACATACAAATCCTATTAGGTGCATGGCCTAATAATGTGGGAGTGACTCCCAGTTGTACCAACATAATTACTTCAATGATTAATACTATTAGATTATTCAGTTGATTACTGTGGACTAATAATTAATTAAAAACATGTGTATGTACACATCCAATATCTCCCATTCCACTACTGTCCCAGTATCCTAGTGTTTTAGTGTAATCACTGGAGGTAATTGAGTATAAAGCACCCTTCCCACCTTATAACCCACAATCTTCACTCAATGGAATTCGAATTGTACTTTGAGAGTATATGAGAAGTATTTGAACAAAGGACTGTAAACATTGTACATCAAGTCTATTAGGTGTATGGCCTATTAAGTAAGTTAATTACACCAACTTTACTTCTGAGGATTAATCAATTAATCCATTGATTGCTATGAACTGATTATCAGATTAAGAACACATCCTATTCCTTCAACTTGTTCTCGTGTACTCATCCAATATGTCCCATTCCACTACTATCCCAGTGTCCTAGTGTGTAGTGTATAAACGTATGATTGAACTCACATTGTGCATTTGTGGTGTGTGTTCCAGCTAGGATGAATCCAATAGTGAGGACGACTGGTGTGAGTAAATTCTCCATTGTCATCTTGTGTCAGTAGTTGAAGTAACTGCAGTGACCTCCAATGCAGGTTGATATCTTGTCCACTTGTTGTCTTTCTCCCTTTGAGCTGTTTGTGTTGTTGTAGGTGGTCACTTCTCTTCTTTTATAACCCAACCCCTGCAGAAGTGTGTGGGCGTGTGGGTCATAAGGAGACCATATTTGGATAAACCTTCAAAATGATGCAGTTCCTCTTCCTTTTATGGTCATCTGTATATGGTTTATTTTGAGCTATATTTAGATATCATAGGATTACATAATAACTACTACAGGTAACAATGCCCTCCTTCACTACTAATCACAATATTAATATGATCATCTATTGAGTATATTGTAGTATGTCTTTGTCAATTATCTCATGCACATCCAATCTATCATAGACTTATTACAAGGTCCAATCATTTCCAAGTCGTGAAAATGGCAACTTAGGAAAAGATGCATTGTATTTTACATTGTGTATATATGTATTAAATCATTTCATGCTAACATGCACTTCACAAAGAAATGTAACTGTCGCAGTAGTACCTATTGTCCAAGTGTTCAGTATGACTGTGGTCAACTCAACTGCTGGTACTTCACCAATGGAATAAATGACGGATACTGGTTGTTATGGATTGTTGTGTCTCAAAGGTGATTGAAAGGAACAGAAACTGGTTATGTTCATTAAAAACTCATGAGGCTGCCGTCCCCGTGTTCAATTTACTTGGGTGGTTTTAGGTTAAAAGAACCGTCGCTTAAATTTTTACTTTCATCAAAGCCATTGTTCTTAAGTTCACATCAATATTACACTATATCTAATAATCGCAATCCGTAGACAAATTAGTTATCACCCAGTTACTCAGCTGGCAACCTAATAGAATATATATATATCGGATGAGCGTAGCATATCAGAAGTTGAAATGAAGATAATGTAGGGGATGCTTCATGCAGCTGCTAATAAATATTAATGAGTAGAAAATGTTTCAAGTGCATTTTGTAATGAATGATTATACTTAAGTAGTTCCATTGTAGTAGTCTAAGACTGAGTGTTTCAAACACTGTAGAAATGTTTTCTGCAATAACTTTGAACGTACTCCTGTATAACCTTGCTACAAGCTCAAATGTCAAGATTATTCCGCTTTGTATTATACAAAGTTGTGGTTAGGTTGGGACAATATGGTAATGTACATAACGATATCATGTGTAATTAGATTAATTACAATAAAATAATATACAATATGCATACATCCTAGATCTAATTTTACAATACCACGGGAAGTGTGTGATAGAAAGAGAGTCACTTCTGTTAATATATTGTCATCAATGGAACTTATTAATAATAATCATTATATAATATTGTTAATGGAAATGATTTTAATCAATGAGAACACAATATATACCTCAATGAAAAGAATCAGATCCAACAAATCCCCCAAATCTCATACCTGTCAAGATAGCATTCACATGCATTGCACAATGTACCAGAGCATATTCTCATAAGTGTATATAATATTATGGACAAGCTTCAAATCCTTCACAGTAGCACTATTAAATTTATAGCATAACCTTTACATTCGTTACAAATACAAATTTGCCATGTATATTAGCAAGATGAACTAGTAACCAAGGGTGATGTTGTAAATGCATTGTAACACCAAACAACAAGCTATGCACAGAATATGCCAATGCACATGTACACTTGTGTCACCTCTTCATTGCCTCCTCCATACCATCACTAATTCACTGCTTACGTAGCGTTCTGAATTGATCATGTAAAGCACAGACAGTGGCTCAACCGTGGTTGTTCTCATGATGTACCTACATGGTGCTATTGACTGAGCATGTACCATGATAGACACTACGTCACTTGTAGTTGGTAGATATTATGGTATAATGTTAGTTTATGTGTAGTTAACTGAAGTCATTCTGCCTATGCTGCACTAAGTACATGTTTCTGTACACCATGGACACAATGCTGTACATTGCATGTATGTATATTTTTGCCTTACTATTGTAAATCACACAGGAGTCTTAAGTACATAATAACAATCCTATTATTATCATCTGGGAATGGATTCCTGGTATCTTTGAATTAAATGTAACAGTTTCTCTCCAATTGAATATACATTCAAACTCCTCTTATCCAGACACCCCATATCCGCACATTCCGTCACACCTCGTGAAGGGCCCTGGACATTTTACTGCAATGACTCGAGTCTCAAGGCACTGATCCAGCCCATCTCATACTAGCAAAAAGTGACATGAAATATAATTGTTGTTAATATCACAATTCAATAAGTACATATTATTACATATTATGTACCTACAGTAAGTTATCTTCCGCTGTTCTCTTGAACAATAGCCTGATATTCAATAACACATGTACTATTACTGTACATGTAACAGTCATTGTAAAATAAAGACAATGTAAATTCCTTCCAGGTCACCTGTATACAATTCATCATTATGCAAACGTTTACATCACCTCGCGCACCTGGTTGTTTTCTGTGCCGTCACTGTTGTGCTGTTCCCATTTCAATACGTTGGTACAAGGTTGTCAACTGTCTAACCCAACAACCTTAATTAAGCTCCTGACCTACAACCCTGTAGCCTCCTGTGCCGTCACTAGTGTGCTGTTTATGAAGTGTTCTAAATTGATCGTGTAAAGTATACACAGTGGGTAAATTATGGTTATCCTCACAATGTATTCACCTACATGATAGCTATTAACTGAGTATGTACTAAGGCAGACAGTATGTAGCTAATAATAGGTATGGACTATAGCAGTTATTCTGTGTATATAAATGTGCAATGCTGGGTAGGTGTACAGCAACACCATAGTGCTACAGGTTGTATGTTAGTTTAACTAGTATTGAATGAGTTTTGCACTAATGGAAGCTAAACTGGCTCTTAGTGAGATTGTCAGGAATGTTAGTATGTACAGGTTTGTGTTATACAAAGTTGTATAGAGTTCTACATAAGGTATAGGAATCCATACTAATCCACAGAAACCAAGTAATGAATGTTGATGAATTGTTGTGGATAACTAGTGTCTACCAAATCATCCTTAGAGGAAATGATGAGGGCACAGCAATATATATATATATATATATATTAATATATGTGTGCATGCGCGTGCGTGTTGCATGTGTGTGTGTGTGTGTGTGTGTGTGTGTGTGTGTGCATGCGTGCGTGCGTGCGTGTGTGTGTGTGTGTGTGTGTGTGTGTGTGTGTGTGTGTGTGTGTGTGTGTGTGTGTGTATGTACCTCAGTTTGGTAGTATTGTGTATGTACATGTACCTCAGGTTGGTAGTATTGTGTGTACATGTACCTCAGGTTGGTGGTATTGTGTGTACATGTACCGCAGGTTGGTAGTATTGTGTGTACATGTACCTCAGGTTGGTAGTATTGTGTGTACATGTACCTCAGGTTGGTAGTATTGTGTGTACATGTACCTCAGGTTGGTAATATTGTGTGTACATATACCTCAGGTTGGTACTGTTCACCTTTAATGCACTGAAACAAAGCCCCAATTTAAAAGTTGCATGTAAAAATGAGTCAGAATGGGTCAGGCTGCACAAGACTAGGTGAACCATCCCAATCAGTAAGCATGGAAATGGTGCTATTTAAAGCACAACATTTGTGAAGTCGTTCGTGTGTTCTGAATTGAGAGCTGTGTTTATAGGTGCAGTAGTGCTTGATTGGGCAGTATATTATGCGTTGTGCATAATATACTGCCCAAGTTATATTGTCATTGTTGTGGTGTAGTGACCCTGTCTGTCTGTTGTGATGTATTCAACCACTTGGTCAACAGGTCTGCTTGGCTGTACATGGGATTACCTGATTGTCTAACAGGCTTGTCCAGTTGTACACTAAGGCAAGTCACATGACAATACCAATCACACCAGATCAACAATCATGAGATGTTTATAGACTTCCACAATCAATTAGACAAATTAAGTAGATATGACTTGCACACGTACATACATATTAGAAGGATATGTAGTTTAGTGATGTTTACAATAATATCACTTGTGATGTGTCAGACTTCTTAATGTGTTAATGTCTCCTCTAATGTTGTTATTGTATTTTGTATAGTTTCTGTTTGTGTGAGTGTAGTCTTGTAACATTCCAAATTCTGTACCTCCTGTCTCCTAAGAAGTATGTACGTATGTGAAGTAGTGCATAGAGTGGGGGAAATGCCTATCTTACAACTGTATAGCATCTGTTGCTATAGAAGCAACACACTTGTATAGCTACAAAGCCTTAGCCATTGTAAGAAGTTTCTAATCATTTAGCTGATGTAATCATTAAATGTTTATGATATCAACGGATGCTCTACTGGTTAAGACATGGTCACTTGGGTAGTATGACACATAAATTCACTCATCCTTGAGACTGGTCATTATATATGTCAGTGACTGTCCTTGTGTCCCCATAATTGCATAATGATATTATTATTGTTACAAATCATGTTCCAATTCCCACATTATCACTTCCTGTAATGAATCACATTATTAAATTCACACATCAAAGGATTACATCATTGATCATAGCACATGTGGTAAATATAAGCCAATCTACGTAATGTTAGTGTATGTGTAGAGTTAGTTATTGTGTGTGCTTCCATTAATCCTATGATTGCACACAGTGTGTTTAAGACCATTGGTTGTTGTATCAGTCTCGAAAGCGTAACTTCATTTGAGCAAACTTCAGAGAAATGTCATTGTTGTGGAAGTGGTACCACCGTATTCCTTGATGACCAACCAGTCCACTACGATACACACCATTTAGGTTGGAGTAAGTACAAGATTTGTACCACCATGCTCCTTGGTAATAAGTAGCACAGTTCCCACCATTCTGATCATTGTCTCTATCTTTAGTGCTAAACTGCATACCATTGATACTATGCAACGATATGAAGGAATCTCCAGCAGTTCCCGTATAACCTGCTATGTTTAGTGTGTAGTTTGTGTGTCTGTTGCTAACAGAA
Organism: Chondrilla cf. caribensis; assembly: GCA_964020155.1. Classification (NCBI taxonomy): domain Eukaryota; kingdom Metazoa; phylum Porifera; class Demospongiae; order Chondrillida; family Chondrillidae; genus Chondrilla; species Chondrilla cf. caribensis. Next base: position 2,681,929 of record OZ026547.1, on the reverse strand, counting down.
AAGAAGGAATATTGAGCATATTTGTAGTTCCCTTGGAAATCTGCTAAATCGACTCTTAGTTCTGTTCTCGGTGCTGCTGAGGTCAAGCAGTGTATATGGTCCAGTCCAAGCCAGAATTCTCTCTTGAGGTTCCCAAATCCCGCGACATAGTCTGTCCATCCTCTGTAGAAATCCTCAGATCCGTCTCTTCTTCTCTGGAAGACAGTCCACCCTCCATTCTTCATATCACAGTAGACGTTAAATGGTTTTCCACATCCAGGGTCAATAGTGTAGACTCCATCTTGTCTACATCCTTTAAGATAGGCCTCTCTGCATTCTTTAACAGGCGTTGAGGGACCTGTGCAAATATACCCGGTAAGTATGTAGGATAGAGTAGTCACTATATTATGTGTGGTCCTATATTAAATTGTGTGTGTTGTGTAGTGAGTGAGGTGCTACACAAACATCCATACAAATGTGTATAATCCAGACATTGAGGTATGTATACTGTTTATATGTACTCACATTGGCCATATGCTGTAGTAGCTAGTAGAAGTATGGCAATAGTTGTTGATCTGCGACTAAAATTGATCATGTTCTTGTTCCTGAGCTGTAACGTTCTCTTTAATCAGTGTTCTCTTTCTCCTTGATCTCTCTTGTTGATTCTGTGTGTTGAGTGGTGTTCTTTTATAGCATTGGTTAGTGGGTGTGTACATGTGGGTACCCCGTTTTATTCAATCATGAGATGTAGCATTTACATACCTCCACAACCAATAAGTCAAATCAAGTAGTTATCTCTTGCACATATCAGAAGGATATGTAGTTATATGTTCATAGGTGCAGTAAAGCTTGATTGGGCAATATATTACAACACAAACTCGTCATATTTCTCCATTCGAACTCCTTCATTTATGATACCCTGATAGGTTTCCAGGGGAGAGTCCCTTTAATTTTCAGCTCAAGTGTCTATGGTGATACTGTATACTATATTACTATACTACGTAGTGTTCTGAATTGAGCATGTAAAACACAGACAGTGGCTCAACCGTGGTTTTCCTCATGATGTAACTACATGGTGCTATTGACTGAGCATGTACCATGATAGATACTACGTCACTTGTAGTTGGTATATATTATGGTATATATGTACTATGTTAGTTCATACTGTAACTGCAGTCATTCTGCCTATGCAGCACTAAGCACATGTTCCTGTACACCATGGACACAATGCTGTACATTGCATGTATGTACATTTTTGTTGTACTATTGTGAATCACACAGGTGTCTTAAGTACATAATACCAATCTTATAATTATAATCTGGAAATGGGAATGGGTTCCTGGCATCTTGGAAATATAACTGTAACAGTTTCTTTCCAATTGAATATACACTCAAACTCCTCTTATCCGGACACCCCATATCCGCACATTCAATCACATCTTGTGAAGCTTTCAATTCCCTGGACATTTCACTGCAATGGCTCGAGTCTCAAGGCACTGATCCAGCCCATCTCCTGCTAGCGAAAAAGTGGCATAACATATAATTATTGCTAATAATATCTCACTTCATTAAGTACATATTATAATTACATATTATGTACCTACAGTAAGTTATCTTCCACTGTTCCCTTGAACAATAGCCTGATATTCGATAGCACATGTACTGTTACTGTACATGTAACAGTCATTGTAAAATAAAGACAATCCAAATTCCTTCCAGGTCATCTGTATACAATTCATCATTATGCAAACGTTTACATCACCTCACCCACCTGGTTGTTTTCTGTGCCGTCACTGTTGTTCTGTTCCAATTTCGATACGTTGGTACAAGGTTGTCAACTGTCTAATCCAACAACCTTAATTAAGCTCCTGACCTACAACCCTGTAACCTCCTGTGCCGTCACTATTGTGCTATTAATGAAGTGTTCTAAATTGATCATGTAAAGTATACACAGTGGGTAAATTATGGTTATCCTCACAATGTACACACCTACATGACAGCTATTAACTGAGTATGTACTAAAGCAAACAGTATGTAGCTCATAATAGGTATGGACTATAGCAGTTATTCTGTGTATATAATATGTGCAATGCTGGGTATATAGGTGTACAGCGACACCATAGTGCTACAGGGTGTATGTTAGTTTAACTAGTGTCAAATGAGTTTTGTACTAATGGAAGCTAAAATGGTTCTCATAGAGATTGTCAGGAATGTTAGTATGTACAGGTTTGTGTTTATACAAAGTTGTATAGAGTTCTACATAAGGTATAGGAATCCATACTAATCCACAGAAACCAAGTAATGAATGTTGATGAATTGTTGTGGATAACTAGTGTCTACCAAATCATCCTTAGAGGAAATGATGAGGGCACAGCAATATATATATATATATATATATTAATATATGTGTGCATGCGCGTGCGTGTTGCATGTGTGTGTGTGTGTGTGTGTGTGTGTGTGTGTGTGCATGCGTGCGTGCGTGCGTGTGTGTGTGTGTGTGTGTGTGTGTGTGTGTGTGTGTGTGTGTGTGTGTGTGTGTGTGTATGTACCTCAGTTTGGTAGTATTGTGTATGTACATGTACCTCAGGTTGGTAGTATTGTGTGTACATGTACCTCAGGTTGGTGGTATTGTGTGTACATGTACCGCAGGTTGGTAGTATTGTGTGTACATGTACCTCAGGTTGGTAGTATTGTGTGTACATGTACCTCAGGTTGGTAGTATTGTGTGTACATGTACCTCAGGTTGGTAATATTGTGTGTACATATACCTCAGGTTGGTACTGTTCACCTTTAATGCACTGAAACAAAGCCCCAATTTAAAAGTTGCATGTAAAAATGAGTCAGAATGGGTCAGGCTGCACAAGACTAGGTGAACCATCCCAATCAGTAAGCATGGAAATGGTGCTATTTAAAGCACAACATTTGTGAAGTCGTTCGTGTGTTCTGAATTGAGAGCTGTGTTTATAGGTGCAGTAGTGCTTGATTGGGCAGTATATTATGCGTTGTGCATAATATACTGCCCAAGTTATATTGTCATTGTTGTGGTGTAGTGACCCTGTCTGTCTGTTGTGATGTATTCAACCACTTGGTCAACAGGTCTGCTTGGCTGTACATGGGATTACCTGATTGTCTAACAGGCTTGTCCAGTTGTACACTAAGGCAAGTCACATGACAATACCAATCACACCAGATCAACAATCATGAGATGTTTATAGACTTCCACAATCAATTAGACAAATTAAGTAGATATGACTTGCACACGTACATACATATTAGAAGGATATGTAGTTTAGTGATGTTTACAATAATATCACTTGTGATGTGTCAGACTTCTTAATGTGTTAATGTCTCCTCTAATGTTGTTATTGTATTTTGTATAGTTTCTGTTTGTGTGAGTGTAGTCTTGTAACATTCCAAATTCTGTACCTCCTGTCTCCTAAGAAGTATGTACGTATGTGAAGTAGTGCATAGAGTGGGGGAAATGCCTATCTTACAACTGTATAGCATCTGTTGCTATAGAAGCAACACACTTGTATAGCTACAAAGCCTTAGCCATTGTAAGAAGTTTCTAATCATTTAGCTGATGTAATCATTAAATGTTTATGATATCAACGGATGCTCTACTGGTTAAGACATGGTCACTTGGGTAGTATGACACATAAATTCACTCATCCTTGAGACTGGTCATTATATATGTCAGTGACTGTCCTTGTGTCCCCATAATTGCATAATGATATTATTATTGTTACAAATCATGTTCCAATTCCCACATTATCACTTCCTGTAATGAATCACATTATTAAATTCACACATCAAAGGATTACATCATTGATCATAGCACATGTGGTAAATATAAGCCAATCTACGTAATGTTAGTGTATGTGTAGAGTTAGTTATTGTGTGTGCTTCCATTAATCCTATGATTGCACACAGTGTGTTTAAGACCATTGGTTGTTGTATCAGTCTCGAAAGCGTAACTTCATTTGAGCAAACTTCAGAGAAATGTCATTGTTGTGGAAGTGGTACCACCGTATTCCTTGATGACCAACCAGTCCACTACGATACACACCATTTAGGTTGGAGTAAGTACAAGATTTGTACCACCATGCTCCTTGGTAATAAGTAGCACAGTTCCCACCATTCTGATCATTGTCTCTATCTTTAGTGCTAAACTGCATACCATTGATACTATGCAACGATATGAAGGAATCTCCAGCAGTTCCCGTATAACCTGCTATGTTTAGTGTGTAGTTTGTGTGTCTGTTGCTAACAGAAAAGAAGGAATATTGAGCATATTTGTAGTTCCCTTGGAAATCTGCTAAATCGACTCTTAGTTCTGTTCTCGGTGCTGCTGAGGTCAAGCAGTGTATATGGTCCAGTCCAAGCCAGAATTCTCTCTTGAGGTTCCCAAATCCCGCGACATAGTCTGTCCATCCTCTGTAGAAATCCTCAGATCCGTCTCTTCTTCTCTGGAAGACAGTCCACCCTCCATTCTTCATATCACAGTAGACGTTAAATGGTTTTCCACATCCAGGGTCAATAGTGTAGACTCCATCTTGTCTACATCCTTTAAGATAGGCCTCTCTGCATTCTTTAACAGGCGTTGAGGGACCTGTGCAAATATACCCGGTAAGTATGTAGGATAGAGTAGTCACTATATTATGTGTGGTCCTATATTAAATTGTGTGTGTTGTGTAGTGAGTGAGGTGCTACACAAACATCCATACAAATGTGTATAATCCAGACATTGAGGTATGTATACTGTTTATATGTACTCACATTGGCCATATGCTGTAGTAGCTAGTAGAAGTATGGCAATAGTTGTTGATCTGCGACTAAAATTGATCATGTTCTTGTTCCTGAGCTGTAACGTTCTCTTTAATCCGTGTTCTCTTTCTCCTTGATCTCTCTTGTTGATTCTGTGTGTTGAGTGGTGTTCTTTTATAGCATTGGTTAGTGGGTGTGTACATGTGGGTACCCCGTTTTATTCAATCATGAGATGTAGCATTTACATACCTCCACAACCAATAAGTCAAATCAAGTAGTTATCTCTTGCACATATCAGAAGGATATGTAGTTATATGTTCATAGGTGCAGTAAAGCTTGATTGGGCAATATATTACAACACAAACTCGTCATATTTCTCCATTCGAACTCCTTCATTTATGATACCCTGATAGGTTTCCAGGGGAGAGTCCCTTTAATTTTCAGCTCAAGTGTCTATGGTGATACTGTATACTATATTACTATACTACGTAGTGTTCTGAATTGAGCATGTAAAACACAGACAGTGGCTCAACCGTGGTTTTCCTCATGATGTAACTACATGGTGCTATTGACTGAGCATGTACCATGATAGATACTACGTCACTTGTAGTTGGTATATATTATGGTATATATGTACTATGTTAGTTCATACTGTAACTGCAGTCATTCTGCCTATGCAGCACTAAGCACATGTTCCTGTACACCATGGACACAATGCTGTACATTGCATGTATGTACATTTTTGTTGTACTATTGTGAATCACACAGGTGTCTTAAGTACATAATACCAATCTTATAATTATAATCTGGAAATGGGAATGGGTTCCTGGCATCTTGGAAATATAACTGTAACAGTTTCTTTCCAATTGAATATACACTCAAACTCCTCTTATCCGGACACCCCATATCCGCACATTCAATCACATCTTGTGAAGCTTTCAATTCCCTGGACATTTCACTGCAATGGCTCGAGTCTCAAGGCACTGATCCAGCCCATCTCCTGCTAGCGAAAAAGTGGCATAACATATAATTATTGCTAATAATATCTCACTTCATTAAGTACATATTATAATTACATATTATGTACCTACAGTAAGTTATCTTCCACTGTTCCCTTGAACAATAGCCTGATATTCGATAGCACATGTACTGTTACTGTACATGTAACAGTCATTGTAAAATAAAGACAATCCAAATTCCTTCCAGGTCATCTGTATACAATTCATCATTATGCAAACGTTTACATCACCTCACCCACCTGGTTGTTTTCTGTGCCGTCACTGTTGTTCTGTTCCAATTTCGATACGTTGGTACAAGGTTGTCAACTGTCTAATCCAACAACCTTAATTAAGCTCCTGACCTACAACCCTGTAACCTCCTGTGCCGTCACTATTGTGCTATTAATGAAGTGTTCTAAATTGATCATGTAAAGTATACACAGTGGGTAAATTATGGTTATCCTCACAATGTACACACCTACATGACAGCTATTAACTGAGTATGTACTAAAGCAAACAGTATGTAGCTCATAATAGGTATGGACTATAGCAGTTATTCTGTGTATATAATATGTGCAATGCTGGGTATATAGGTGTACAGCGACACCATAGTGCTACAGGGTGTATGTTAGTTTAACTAGTGTCAAATGAGTTTTGTACTAATGGAAGCTAAAATGGTTCTCATAGAGATTGTCAGGAATGTTAGTATGTACAGGTTTGTGCTTATACAAAGTTGTATAGAGTTCTACATAAGGTATAGGAATCCATACTAATCCACAGAAACCAAGTAATGAATGTTGATATATTGTTGTGGATAACTAGTGTCTACCAAATCATCCTTAGAGGAAATGATGAGGCCACAGCAATATATTATATATATATATATATATATATATATATATATATATATATATATTTATATATGTGTGCATGCGGACGTGTTGTGTGTGTGTGTATGTGTGTGTGTTTGTGTGTGTGTGTGTGTGTGTGTGTGTGTGTGTGTGTGTGTGTGTGTGTGTGTGTGTGTGTGTGTGTGTGTGCATGTACCTCAGTTTGGTAGTATTGTGTATGTACATGTACCTTAGGTTGGTGGTATTGTGTATGTACATGTACCTTAGGTTGATAGTACTGTTCACCTTTAATGCACTGAAACAAAGCCCCAATTTAAAAGTTGCATGTAAAAATGAGCCAGGCTGCACAAGACTAGGTGAACCATCCCAATCAGTAAGCATGGACATGGTGCTATTCAAAATGTACAACATTCGTGAAGTCGTTCATGTGTTCCTAATTGAGAGCTGTGTTCCTAGGTGCAGTAGTGCTTGATTGGGCAATATATTATGTGTTGTGCATAATATACTGCCCAAGTTATATTGTCATTGTTGTGGTGTAGTGACCCTGTCTGTCTGTTGTGATGTATTCAACCACTTGGTCAACAGGTCTGCTTGGCTGTACATGGGATTACCTGATTGTTTAACAGGCTTGTCCAGTTGTACACTAATAAGGCAAGTCACATGACAATACCAATCACACCAGTATCACCAATATTAATCACACTAGATCAACAATTATGAGATGTTTATAGACTTCCACAATCAATTAGTCAAATTAAGTAGATATGTCTTGCACACGTACATACATATTAGAAGGATATGCAGTTTAGTGATGTTTACGATAATATCACTTGTGATGTGTCAGACTTCTTAATGTGTTATGTCTCCTCTAATGTTGTTATTGTATTTTGTATAATTTCTGTTTGTGTGAGTGTAGTCTTGTAACATTCCAAATTCTGTACCTCCTGTCTCCTAAGAAGTATGTACATATGTGAAGTAGTGCATAGAGTGGGGGAAATACCTATCTTACAACAGTATAACATCTGTTGCTATAGAAGCAACACACTTATATAGCTACAAAGCCTTAGCCATTGTAAGAAGTTTCTAATCATTTAGCTGATGTAATCATTAAATGTTTATGATATCAACGGATGCTCTACTGGTTAAGACATGGTCACTCAGGCAGTATGACACATAAATCCACTCTCCCTTGAGACTTGTCATTTTATATGTCAGTGACTGTCCTTGTGTCCCCATAATTGCATATTATTATTATTGTTACAAATCATGTTCCAGTTCCCACATTATCACTTCCTGTAATGAATCACATTATTAAATTCACACATCAAAGGATTACATCATTGATCATAGCACATGCGGTAAATATAAGCCAATCTACCTAATATTAGTGTACGTGTAGAGTTAGTTATTGTGTGTGTTTCCATTAATCCTATGATTGCACACAGTGTGTTTATGACCATTGGTTGTTGTGTTAGTCACGAAAGCGTAACTTCATTTGAGCAAATTTCAGAGAAATGTCATTGTTGTGGAAGTGGTACCACCGTATTCCTTGATGACCAACCAGTCCACTACGATACACACCATTTAGGTTGGAGTAAGTACAAGATTTGTACCACCATGCTCCTTGGTAATAAGTAGCACAGTTCCCACCATTCTGATCATTGTCTCTATCTTTAGTGCTAAACTGCATACCATTGATACTATGCAACGATATGAAGGAATCTCCAGCAGTTCCTGTATAACCTGCTATGTTTAGTGTGTAGTTTGTGTGTCTGTTGCTAACAGAAAAGAAGGAATATTGAGCATATTTGTAGTTCCCTTGGAAATCTGCTAAATCGACTCTTAGTTCTGCTCTCGGTGCTGCTGAGGTCAAGCAGTGTATATGATTCAGTCCAAGCCAGAATTCTCTCTTAAGGTACCCAAATCCAGTGACATAGTCTGTCCATTCTCTGTAGAAATCCTCAGATCCGTCTCTTCTTCTCTGGAAGACAGTCCACCCTCCATTCTTCATATCGCAGTAGACATTAAACGGTTTTCCACATCCAGGGTCAATAGTGTAGACTCCATCTTGTCTACATCCTTTGAGATAGGCCTCTCTGCACTCTTTAACAGATGTTGATGGACCTGTGCAAATATACCCAGTACGTATGTAAGATAGAGTAATCACTATATGTGAGGTCCTATATTAAATTGTGTGTGTTGTGTAGTGAGTGAGGTGCTACACAAACATCCATACAAATGTGTATAATCCAGACATTGAAGTATGTATACTGTTTATATGTACTCACATTGGCCATATGCTGTAGTAGCTAGTAGAAGTATGGCAATAGTTGTTGATCTGCGACTAAAATTGATCATGTTCTTATTCCTGAGCTGTAACGTTCTCTTTAATCCGTGTTCTCTTTCTCCTTGATCTCTCTTGTTGATTCTGTGTGTTGAGTGGTGTTCTTTTATAGCATTGGTTAGTGGGTGTGTACATGTGGGTACACCATTTTATTCAATCATGAGATGTAGCATTTACATACCTCCACAACCAATAAGTTAAATCAAGTAGATATCTCTTGCACATATCAGAAGGATATGTAGTTATATGTTCATAGGTGCAGTAAAGCTTGATTGGGCAGTATATTACAACACTAACTCGTCATATTTCTCCATTCGAACTCCTTCATTTATGATACCCTGATAGGTTTCCAGGGGAGTGTGTAGTGGTCATCTCCAACTAGTCCCTTTAATTTTCAGCTCAAGTGTCTATGGTGATACTGTGTACTATATTACTATATTACATAGTGTTCTGAATTGATCATGTAAAGCACAGACAGTGGCTCAACCGTGGTTTTCCTTAGGATGTACCTACATGGTGCTATTGACTGAGCATGTACCATGACAGACACTATGTCACTTGTAGTTGGTTTATATTATGGTATATACGTACGTACTATGTTAGTTAATACTGTAACTGCAGTCATTCTGCCTATGCTGCAATAAGTACATGTTCATGTATTCCATGGACACAATGATGTACATTGCATGTATGTATATTTTTCTCACTATTGTAAATCACACATGTCTTAATTACATAAGTTTAACAATTTTATTATTATAATCTGAAAATAGGAATGGGTTCCTGACATCTTTAAATTATAACTATAACAGTTTCTTTCCAATTGAATATACACTCAAACTCCTCTTATCCGGAGAGCAAGGCACTGATCCAGTCCATCTCCAACTAGCATAAAAGTGGCGTGAAATATAATTATTGTTAATATCTCACTTCATTAAATACATATTATTATTACATATTATGTACCTACAGTAAGTTATCTTCCGCTGTTCCCTTGAACAATAGCCTGATATTCGATAGCACATGTACTGTTACTGTACATGTAACAGTCATTGTAAAATAAAGACAATCCAATTTCCTTCCAGGTCATCTGTATACAATTCATCATTATGCAAACGTTTACATCACCTCACACACAAGGTTGTTTTCTGTGCCGTCACTGTTGTTCTGTTCCAATTTCGATACGTTGGTACAAGGTTGTCAACTGTCCAATCCAACAACCTTAATTAAGCTCCTGACCTACAACCCTGTAACCTCCTGTGCTGTCACTATTGTGCTATTTATGAAGTGTTCTAAATTGATCATGTAAAGTAATATACACAGTGGGTAAATTATGGTTATCCTCACAATGTACACACCTACATGACAGCTATTAACTGAGTATGTACTAAGGCAGACAGTATGTAGCTCATAATAGGTATGGACTTTAGCAGTTATTCTGTGTATATATAATATGTGCAATGCTGGGTAGGTGTACAGCAACACCATAGTGCTACAGGGTGTATGTTAGTTTAACTAGTATTGAATGAGTTTTCCACTAATGGAAGCTAAAATGGTTCTCATAGAGATTGTCAGGAATGTAGCATGTAGAGGTTTGTGCTTATACAAAGTTGTATAGAGTTCTACATAAGGTATAGGTATCCATAGTAATCCACAGAGACCAAGTAATGAATGTTGATATATTGTTGTGGATAACTAGTGTCTACCACACCATCCTTAGAGGAAATGATGAGGGCACAGCAATATATAGTATTTAATTTTTTTTTTTTTTTGTGTGTGTGTGTGTGTGTGTGTGTGTGTGTGTGTGTGTGTGTGTGTGTGTGTGTGTGTGTGTGTTTGTGTGTGTGTGTGTGTGTGTGTGTGTGTGTGTGTGTGTGTGTGTGTGTGTGTGTGTGCATGCATGTGTGTACATGTGTCAACATGTGTGATTGTGTGTGTGTGTGTGTGTGTGTGTGTGTGTGTGTGTGTACATGTGTGTACATGTGTGAGTGTGTGTGTGTGTGTGTGTGTGTGTGTGTGTGTGTGTGTGTGTGTGTGTGTGACAGTTTATTTCTGTGTACATGTAAGGGTATGTATGTATAATATGGTTGCAATAGTATGTATTATGTATGTGTCTGTGTCTACCAACTTTATTATAATCACCTTTCATTGTTTATTGTTTGCCAGTACCAGTGTGTTATTGTTATTGTATGTATTCTCCAGACCCTAGCTGTATTTGAAGGTCTTCACCAGGATCAGATCCTGTGTGCAGCTACTGTCAACAGCAATGTTATTGTGACAGCTGGTGAGAGCACAGTTGTGTGTGTGTGGGAACTCAAAAAGGAGTCAAAAGACAAGGGAAAACTCTCCATGCAGCTGACAAAGGTAGGGGGGAAACCTCACTGTTAGACCATGTCAAAGTGGCCTCAATTGAGAGGTGGCCCTGTCATAAACTATTATAGTACTGTTAGAATTATTGGGATTGAGGAATTATGGTACTATTACTGAGGTGGTTTTTAATTGATGTTCAACTGTATGTCATGTTGTCTGAGACTTAGCAACAGTTGCAAATATACTATAGATATTCTATTATATCTAGTAATATAGAATCCTTCATATAAAGATCACTCAGGGAATGCTGTAGAGGTTACGTATGAAGCAATACATCTCCATCACCTTTTCTAATACTATAGATGGCACAACAATAGTTCAATCATGACCCCTGTCTAATGTTGCATGTACAAACACATGTACCTTTATTCAGTCAACGAGCCACCATGAAAGACAGTAATCCAAGTTTCATGGTTTCCTTTTCAATTCCGAGAGACAAAAGACCACAGAAATCAATGTCTTAGAAACCTACTACTGTATGTCTCTGTAGCTGAGTACATATTTCGTCTGGGAGCACATATCACTGTACCCCCAGCTGGGACACCCAATCCAACAAATGTACCCTTGGAGTACATGATAGTACAGTTAGTAAGCAGGGACACACTGTAATAGTTGATGTACAGTGGAACCTGTATATAAAGACCACCCAAGGGACACACTGTAATAGTTGATGTACAGTGGAACCTGTATATAAAGACCACCCAAGGGACACACTGTAGTAGTTGATGTACAGTGCAACCTGCTTGTATAGACCACCCAGGAAAAGGTAGGAGACAGCAACAATTTTACACATTAGTTACCTGGTTTCCGAGAACCTGTATGTATTATTGAGTACATAATATGTATGTGTAACAATTGAAATCCATGCACATACACAGGTACACACACACAACAATTGTCTGGCAAGCTCAGCATGGTAGGAGTACAGTGGTTTGTAGGACCTGCAGGGGTCGTTGGTACCAGCAGTTCCACAGACACCAATCTTGGTTAGTCAGTTGTCCCCCACTCACCCAACACAGTGTGAGATGTGATTAACCATCAACGTAGCTCACAGGGTCAGTTAGGGTGGATGAGACAGGAACCACTCAGTGTTATGAAACATCATATGTAGGTGCTGGACCACTAGTAGGTGTTGGACCACTAGTAGGTGTTGGACCACTAGTAGGTGCTGGATCACTAGTAGGCATGGACCCCTAGTAGGTGCTGGACCACTAGTAGGTGCTGGACCATTAGTAGGTGTTGGACCACTAGTAGGTGCTGGACCACTAGTAGGTGCTGCTAGTAGGTGCTGGACCACTAGTAGGTTCTGGACCACTAGTAGGTGCTGGACCACTAGTAGGTGTTGGACCACTAGTAGGTGCTGGATCACTAGTAGGTGCTGGACCACTAGTAGGCATGGACCCCTAGTAGGTGCTGGACCACTAGTAGGTGCTGGACCCCTAGTAGGTGCTGGACCACTAGTAGGTGCTGGATCACTAGTAGGTGCTGGACCACTAGTAGGCATGGACCCCTAGTAGGTGCTGGACCCCTAGTAGGTGCTGGACCATTAGTAGGTGTTGGACCACTAGTAGGTGCTGGATCACTAGTAGGCATGGACCCCTAGTAGGTGCTGGACCACTAGTAGGTGCTGGACCACTAGTAGGTGCTGCTAGTAGGTGCTGGACCACTAGTAGGTTCTGGACCACTAGTAGGTGCTGGACCACTAGTAGGTGCTGGACCACTAGTAGGCATGGACCCCTAGTAGGTGCTGGACCACTAGTAGGTGCTGGACCACTAGTAGGTGCTGCTAGTAGGTGCTGGACCACTAGTAGGTGCTGGATCACTAGTAGGTGCTGCTAGTAGGTGCTGGACCACTAGTAGGTGCTGGACCACTAGTAGGTGTTGGACCACTAGTAGTCATGGACCCCTAGTAGGTGCTGGACCATTAGTAGGTGCTGGATCACTAGTAGGTGCTGCTAGTAGGTGCTGGACCACTAGTAGGTGCTGGACCATTAGTAGGTGCTGTATTACTAGTAGGTGCTGGACCACTAGTAGGTGTTGGACCACTAGTAGGTGCTGGACCACTAGTAGGTGCTGGACAACTAGTAGGTGCTGGACCACTAGTAGGTGCTGGACCACTAGTAGGTGCTGGACCACTAGTAGGTGCTGGACCACTAGTAGGTATTGGACCACTAGTAGGTGCTGGACCACTAGTAGGTGCTGGACCACTAGTAGGTGATGGACCACTAGTAGGTGCTGGACCACTAGTAGGTATTGGACCACTAGTAGGTGCTGGACCACAAGTAGGTATTGGACCACTAGTAGGTATGGACCCCTAGTAGGTGCTGGACCACTAGTAGGTGCTGGACAACTAGTAGGTGCTGGACCACTAGTAGGTGCTGGACCACTAGTAGGTGCTGGACCACTAGTAGGTATTGGACCACTAGTAGGTATTGGACCATTAGTAGATGGATGTTGCACGTACTAAGCTGTGTTTATATACACTGTGGATACATCAGTAGCTGTCGGTTAGAAAACAATTAACTTGGACCAGGTATACTATCCCTAGTGATTTATGGTTCATGATAGGTTCATTATTGATGTGGTAGGTTAATGGAGGTTGAATATTGAACATTATTTATTGACAGAGGTACATGATGGTTTGTTTTGGTTCCTTGAGTTGAGGGAAATGACTGATGTATAAGTTTATATGGGTGTCATTTGACACTCACATGACCAATTTATGTACTGTTTTTATTTATTTATCTGTTATAAATCACACTGTTGTAGAAGTCGTATAATTTGATATACACTAGATATCTTCATTATTATTTATCATAAGTTTTAACTGATTATTTCTTTATCTCATCATGGACTGCAATAAGATTTCAATTTGTATTGAATATTATTATTGTAGCATCAATCATGTTCACAATCTAACTGAGTGTTCATGACCTAGTGAATTGCATGTGTTTCTCAAGTTCCTAGTTCACACACTACTAGTGAGTATAATGTTGTTTGATGTGTTATTCTCTGGAACGAAGCTTCATTTCAATGCACTTGATTATAGAGGAGAATGTGTGCCATCCAGATATGTAACCAATATACTTGTATGGTGTGTTCAGTATTGAACACGTGCACTGACTGTACCACCATCCTGCATTGTAGGACTGAGCACAGTTTCCTGGACTATTATCATTATCCCTGTCAGGTGTTGAGAATGGCATACCATCGTTGTCTTGAGGTGACCCACAATCCCTCATTCCATCACCGGCGGTTCCATTGTATGTTCCAAGATCTAGTCTGTAATTGTTGGCAGCATTGTGAACAGCAATGGAGCTGTAGACGGCATATTTGTGTATTCCTTTGTAGTCGGTCAAGTCAATTCTCAACTCGGCAGCACAAACACTGAATGTCAAGCAGTTGATCTTCTTCAATCCAAGCCAATGTTCGTACCGTAGATCTCCAAATCTTCATAATCGGTCCAGTTGCGATTAAAGTCCAATTGAGCATGTCTTCTTCTCTGGAACACGATCCATTGTCCATTTTTCATGTCGCAAAATACTTTGAATGGTTTGGTATTGGGACAGTTTGGTGCAATAGTGTAGACCCCATCTTGAGTACATCCTCTCTGATAGACCTCCTTACAGTCCCGAGGTATGGTATTCCCAGACGGTGTACCTGAGAATGAAGTGAATACACTATATAACCTGACCAGTACATGTAGTTGTTGCATGATATTTCTATAGTCTGTAGTCCTAGTAGCTATCTATCCCAGTGTCCTAGTATGTAGTGTATAATAGTATGATTGAACTCACATTGTGCACTTGTGGTGTGTGTTCCAGCTAGGATGAATCCAATAGTGAGGATGACTGGTGTGAGTAAATTCTCCATTGTCATCTTGTGTCAGTAGTTGAAGTAACTGCAGTGACCTCCAATGCAGGTTGATATCTTGTCCACTTGTTGTCTTTCTCCCTTTGAGCTGTTTGTGTTGTTGTAGGTGGTCACTTCTCTTCTTTTATAGCCTTCTCCAAAGGAAGTGTGAGTGTTTGTGGTTAATCTAGTGGTTGCCTATATTAGAGTATACAGCAGTGTGTAATTATTCCTGTGGTCAACTTCAGAATTTCTGTGAAGGTGTTATTGTAAGTATTTGTAATAGTGCAATTTTTATAGTATACTAATCAAATTATTTGTTACTTTATACTTCATCTCACTGAGACATTCCATGGTTTTGTGGTTTATTATGTATTCCTATATGATTGATACATTAACATTCAACACTAATGTATGCACATACACACATCTGCGTACACACACATGCACACACACACACACGCACGCACACACACGCACGCGCACACACGCACACACGCTCACACAACACACATGTACACACACACACACACATACACACACACACACACACACCATAAAGTAACTGTCCATAATTTCCGCCAAACTGAGGACATGTACTGTACATACTGTGTTATTAGCACCATGTAGGGAAGGTGTTTTTGAGGTTATAAACAGTGTGTTACCGGCAGTACATTACATCATTTGTCTAAGGCAGTTTGTGAACCACAAGGTGATGAGGAAAAGCAGTCAAACTGAGACGGAATCAAAAGAAAGGCTAAGACATACTATACCACAGATATTGTATATATGCAATTGTATGTATGCACACACGCACACACACACGCACACATGCACACATGAACACATGCACATACAAACATTATGTGCACACCTAAACCTACGAAGGCAGCTGCAGCCAAACCCAAGAAGGCTGCCCCAAAGAAGACTACTACCAGCAAACCAAAGAGGCAGACCGAGAAGAAGAGGACTGCCAAGCATAAGACTGTCAAGCCCAAGGCCAACAAGCCAATGACTACCCTAAGTCCCCCAAGAAGGCCAGCGAGTGAGCTGCCTGCCTTTAACTGACACAACCCCAAGAAATGGCTTTTTTTTAAAGCCACCTCCTTTCTCCAGAAGTATTTAGTTATTTAATGTATTGTGTTATAATTGCCGTTCATGGTTATAACCTGTATTAGTTGTAGTATTTGGTTTGGCTGTGCATGTTCCATCACTGTAAAACCGTAATGTTGAATCTACCTATTGTACATGTGGTTGCATGGTAAAGCATTCGTAGTGTTAATTTTGAGACTAGCAACAGTGTTCAATACAATGTCATATTCATAGTATCCTCCCCAAGAGTATTTAATTTTATGGGATAACATCATAATTTATTAATTATTTAATTATTAAATGTAAAGTGTTATATAATTGTCATTTATGGGTATACCCTGTATTAGTTGTAGTACAGTGGAACCTCTCTATTACAAAATTCTGAATTGCAGAAACCTCCGTAATAAGGACACCATTCTGTGTCCCAGTGTAGTACTGTAGTGTATTAAGTGACCTCTGAATTGAGGACACCTCTGTAATTAGGACTAAAATCAAGGTTCCAAAGTGCCCTTAATAGAGAGGTTCCACTATTTGGTTTGATTGCGTTCCGTAAGACCGTAATTTTGAATCTACCTATAATATGTGGTTGCAGTGTAAACCACCCATATGCATAGTGTTGTTGTGATGATGAGAATATATTATAGCAACAGTGTTCAATACATATTCATAGTATCATCTTTAGAAATATTTCATTTTATAAGATAACATTATGATTAATACTCATGGTTATACCCTCTATCATTTGTATTAGGCCTACCTGTTTGCAAAAATTATAATGGATATATATATATATATATATATATATATTGCTGTTGTGATTGTGTGTGTCAATATTGGTGTATTTTTCAAGTTGCCTTCCACCATAATCATCAGACCGTAATGTCAAATCCACCTGTATTGTATAATATGGGATTGCATGCATGGTAAAGCATCAGATTCTGTAGTGTTCATTGTAAGACTGTGATGCTAAATCTACCTATTGTATATGTGGTTGCATGGTAAAGTATCCTTGTTGTTGTTATTATGAGGATAGCAACAGTGTTCAATACATATGCATAGTATCCATTCCAGAAGTATTCAATTTAATGGGATATAACAAACATGTTGAACGTAATGCAGTACATTATTGTTGCTCGTGGTTATACCCTCTATTGGTTGTAACATTTGGTGTACTGTATCCATTTGCAAAGAAATGGTTATGGATATATTATATTGCCGAAGTGATTGTATGTGTCAATATTGGTGTACAGTATTATTCATGTTTGTTCCATTATGGTCATACCATGGGAGTTATGGCCACATACCATTGCACGCTTCAACACATCTTACACCTCACACTGCCTGCCACAGTAGCGCCACAACTAAACGGTGTCATTATTGCACTGTGCTTGTTGCTGCTCCTCAATCTCCTGTGTTCAGACAGATTTAAAGAACAGTACCTGTTGGTGGATCAAACATGAAATAGTAATGTCGTAATATTAATCTTTCCAGTGTGATCATAATCGAACAACCATGCATGTGCATGCTAATTATCTGTACATTGCGTGTGTGTAACTAATGTCTATTGTGCCGCAATATTGGACGTATGCGGTGTTTGTATTCCAAACATGATATGTTTATGGAAGGGACTTGAATTTGGTGCACATGGGCCAGATGATTGGGATCCGGATGGAGTTGCAGTCAAAGCTGGAGAAACAGTTGATTTAGGCTTCATTTGGAAGAATAGTTGAGGAGAGGGGTCAAAATTCAAAGACACAACGTTATAATAATAATAGGAGATACAGCTCTATATTATACAATATATAAGTATCAATCAATGAAAGTTTGAAAATGCATGATTTGGAGAAAGGCCAGGGGTCACCCCCTGTTCATTCAAGCCTTGGGGATATAAGGATAAAATGGTGGTATAGCCTGGGAATGATCGGTAGGTGAGCATGACCCCAAATGCAACAGAAATAAAAACATGAACATGCATATATCTATAGTTAAGTCCATGTGTTAGAAAGACGAATACAGTTATGATATGACTAGTACTTAGAGACATTTGACGATACAATTCACTCCCTGTCTGGTATATATATCCACAGCCTTCTATATCAACCGGAAGTAATAACAGCAATACAGACTGAATATCTTGTGCTATATTTGACCATAGATCTTCCATACCATGGTATGGAAGATCTGTGATTTGACAATCATTGCACAAGTCAAAAAATATTAAACAATATCGACGTCATTTAAATGGCTGCCGAATACGTTCTAAATCTTGTTCTTCGTTCACGTTGAATCGGACTGTCTCATTCGACTGTCTTGTGCCTTCGTAGTAGAGGTTTGCTGCCATAGCGTCACTTCTGAGGTCTTTTCTCCCCGGAAGTTGTCAGGTAAGACTCACTCAACAAGTTTATGTTGCCTCATCCGAAATTCACTCGGATACGTGCACGGTAACTTGGACCAAATCACTGATGTTGTCAATGTTGTTATTTTACTTGCATGTACGGTAGGTGGATAATATAATGCGACATCGTCTTTGCGATTGTCGCTTTTGTACCTTAAATGGTATAAAGGAAGGTTACGTAACACGGGCGGAATAGCTAGAGTTCTTCTGAATTGGTGACGTCGTCACGTCTGAATTTCTTGCGAGTTCACCTCACGATTCCCTCCTCAAAAGCGCGATTCAATAGATCCAGGTCCTACTCAACAATTCAGTACATTGTAGAATGCACCTCACATACATGCACATACACGCACGCACGCACACACACACATGCACGTTTACTGTCATGCCAGTGATAGTGTTTGCAGTACAGTATAGAGCTGCATGGTGGCCATGGTGTCTTATGACAGTCACATGACTAAGGTATATGTTTGATGGGTGTCATATGACAGTCACATGACCAATATATACACTTATTATTGAACATATTGTAGTAGAAATAGTATTAGTTATACGCTAAATATTACTTCATCCCATCAGGCAAAACGATAAGATTTTAATTTGCATTGTTCGGGTATCGGGTATCGGGTATTCTTATTTAATGTGGGGAACCGTTAGCCATAGGCTATTTAAGTGGCACCCACAAAGAAAAGAAAAAGAAAAGGAGTATACAAAGTAAAAAGAATGAATATGGAATAAAATGGGATAAAATAAATAAAATTTGTAGAAATTTCAAATATAAATGGAGTCAGCAAATGTATAAGTAATATCACAACATTGTTATGTCATTATTATTATTCAACTCATCATGCATAGCGATAAGATTTGAATTTTAAGTGGATATTATTATTGTAGCATCAACCATGTTTACAATCTAACTGAGTGTTCATGACCTAGTGAATTGTATGTGTTTCTCAAGTTACCATAGTTCACACACTACTAGTGAGTATAATGTTAACGTTGTTTGATGTGTTAGTCTCTGGAACGAAGCTTCATTTCACTACACTTGAGATAGAAGGAGAACGTGTACCATTGTCTCATGTAACCGTTGTTGTTGTATGGTTCGTTCAGGTTAGAACATTCACATTGGTGGTACCACCATCCTGAACTGAATGACTGAGCACAGTTTCCTGACCAGTTATCATTATCCCTGTCAGGTGTTGAGAATGGCATACCATCATGGTCTTGTGGTGGCCCACAATCCCTCATTCCGTCACCGGCAGTTCCATTGTATGCTCCAAGATCTAGTCTGTAATTGTTGGCAGCATTGTGAACAGCAATGGAGCTGTAGATGGCATATTTGTGTATTTCTTTGTAGTCGGTCATGTCAATTCTCAATTCGGCAGCACAAACACTGAATGTCAAGCAGTGGATCTTCTTCAATCCCAGCCAATGTTCGTACTGTGGATCTCCAAATCCTTCTTCGTAATCGGTCCAGTTGCGATTGAAGTCCAATTGAGCATGTCTTCTTCTCTGGAACACGATCCATTGTCCATTTTTCATGTCACAAAATACTTTGAATGGTTTGGTATTGGGACAGTTTGGTGCAATAGTGTAGACTCCATCTTGAGTACATCCTCTCTGATAGACCTCTTTACAGTCACGAGGTATGGTATCCCCAGATGGTGTACCTGAGAATGAAGTGAATACACTAACCTGACCAGTACATGTAGTTGTTGCATGATATTTCTATAGTCTGTAGTCCTGGTAGTTATCTATCCCAGTGTCCTAGTGTATAATAGTATGATTGAACTCACATTGTGCATTTGTGGTGTGTGTTCCAGCTAGGATGAATCCAATAGTGAGGATGACTGGTGTGAGTAAATTCCCCATTGTCATCTTGTGCCAGTAGTTGAAGTAACTGCAGTGCCCTCCAATGCAGGTTGATATCTTGTCCACTTGTTGTCTTTCTCCCTTTGAGCTGATTGTGTTGTTGTAGGTGATCGCTTCTCTTCTTTTATAGCCTTCTCCAAAGGAAGTGTGAGTGTTTGTGGTTAATCTAGTGGTTGCCCATATTGGAGTATACTGCAGTGTGTAATTATTACTGTGGTCAACCTCAGAATTCCGTGAGTGTGTTATTGTAAGTATTCGTAATACGTAGTGCTAATCGAATTACTTGTTACATTATACTTCACCTCACTGAGACGTTCCGTGGTTTTTGTGGTTTATTATGTATTCCTATATGATTGATACATTAACATTCAACACTAATGTATGCACATACACACATCTGCGTACACACACATGCACACACACACACACGCACATGCACACACACACACACACACACACACGCACACACACACACATGTACACACGCACGCACACACGCACGCACACACACACACACACGCACGCACACACATCATAAAGAAACTGTCCATAATTTCTGCCAAACTGAGGTCATGTACTGTACATATTGTGTTATTAGCACCATGTAGGGAAGGTGTTTTTGAGGTTACAAACAGTGATTTACCGGCTGTACATCACATCATTGGTCTGAGGCAGTTTGTGAACAACAAGGTGATGAGGAAACGCAGTCAAACTAAGAATGAGTCAAAAGAAAGGCTAAGACATACCATACCACAGATATTGTATATATGCAATTGTATGTATGCATACACGCACATACACACGCGCGCATGCACACACGAACACACATGCACATACACACACAAACGCACACACACGCATGCACACACACGAACACACATGTTCATACACACAAACACACACACACCCACACACGCACACATGTAGACACATACACGTGCACACCTAAACCTAAGAAGGCAGCTGCAGCCAAACCCAAGAAGGCTGCCCCAAGAAGCCTACTGCAAACAAACCAAAGAGGCAGACCGAGAAGATGTGGACTACCAAGCCTAAGACTGCCAAGCCCAAGGCCACCAAGCCATTGACTACCCTAAGTCCCCCAAAAAGGCCAGCAAGTGAGCTGCCTGGCTTTAACTGACACAACCCCAAGAAACGGCTTATTTTAAAGCCACCTCCTTTCTCCAGAAGTATTTTTAAATTATTATTTAATGTATTGTGTTGTAATTGCTGTACATGGCTATACCCTGTATTTGTTGTAATATTTGGTTTGCAATTGGCTGTGCATGTTCCATCACTGTAAAACTGTAATGTTGAATCTACCTATTGTACATGTGGTTGCATGGTAAAGCATTCGTAGTGTTAATATTGAGACTAGCAACAGTGTTCAATACAATGTCATATTCATAGTATCCTCTCCAAAAGTATTTAATTTTATGGGATAACATCATAATTTATTAATTATTTAATTATTTAATGTAAAGTGTAATATAGTTGACGCTCATGGTTATACCCTCTATCATTTGTATTAGGCCTACCTGTTTGCAATAATGGCTATGGATATAATATATTGCTGTTGTGATTGTGTGTGTCAATATTGGTGTATTTTTCAAGTTGCCTTCTATCATAATCATCAGACCTTAATGTCAAATCTACCTGACAGTGTATTGTTATGTGGTTGCATGCATGGTAAAGCATCAGTAGTGTTCATTGTAAGACTGTGATGTTGAATCTACCTATTGTATATGTGGTTGTATGGTAAAGTATCCTTGTTGTTGTTATTATGAGGATATAATAGCAACAGTGTTCAATACATATGCATAGTATCCATTCCAGAAGTATTCAATTTAATGGGATAACAAACATGTTGAACGTAATGCAGTACATTATTGTTGCTCATGGTTATACCCTCTATTGGTTGTAACATTTGGTGTACTGTACCCATTTGCAAAGAAATGGTTATGGATATATTATATTGCCGAAGTGATTGTGTGTGTCAATATTGGTGTACAGTATTATTCATGTTTGTTCAATCATGGTCATACCATGGGAGTTATGTCATGGCCACATACCAATGCACACTTCAACACATCTTACACCTCACACTGCTTGGGCCAGCCACAGTAACTCCATGACTCCAAAGTGTTTGCTCCTCGATCTCTTGTGTTGGGACAAATTTGAAGAACAGTACCTGTTGGTGGATAAACCATTAAATTGTCATGTTGTAATAAATATTATCCCTACCCGTGTGACCATATATTTGAACAACTTGCATGCTAATTGTCTGTACATTCTATGTGTGATTAATGTCTGTTGTACAGGTCACTGACTAAAAGCTCATAGCCAGCGAAGAGTAGCTAAATTTTGTTCAAGACAAGAGTACCCTTCTTCAATAATGAACCAAGAGGATGCATACAGGTACATATGCATGTCCTATATGTATGAAATCATACATGCTTGGGAATGCACACATACTATGGTTATAGGTGCTACATAGCTTAAATTGTGCCACGATATTGGACATATGTGTGTTTGTATTCCTAACAGATGATGGTTGATCGATGTGACTTGAATTTGGTGTACATGGGCCACGGATGATTGGGATTTAGATGAAATCACAGTCAGCACTGGAGAAACAGCACGCTTATAGGCCTTTGTTTGGAAGAATAGTCGAGGAGAGGGGTCAAAATTCAAGAACGCAACACTAAATTAACAATAGGAGATACAACTCTGTATTATACAATATAAGTATTGATCAATAAAAATATGGAAAAGGGAGCCATTCCCTGCATGTAGCCTCGGAGATACTGTATAAGGATTAAATGCTCATATGCGTCTATAGCCTAAGAATAATGGGCATGTTAGCATGCTTGCTTCTATACCAAAGGCAGCAGAATTATAACCTGAGTGTGTATCCATGTACATGCATGGTAGAGTCCATGTGCTGGGAAAACTGCTATAATATATTATATAATACCAGTTACGATATGACTAGTCATTACAGATGTTTGATGACACAATTCTCTCCCTGGTGTATTATTATTATCATTATTACTATTATTAGAGAGCGTTGTAGAACAATTGGCCAAAATATCACTGAAAAGCAAACTTCAATAGCTTCTTTCTTGATATCCACATCTTCATCACGTTCCTGGCTATTCTGAGCACTTTAAAATTACTCAGGGACATGTTACCTGCTTTTTTATCCTCCTCTTTCATACAAACCCTATGTATCTCCAGTTGTGCACTATATTTTAAAAGTATAATATGTATAGTGATATACATTAGGGCTGGGAATCGGCTGATATTTTCGAATCGATAGTCAGTATACAGTAACGATTGATTAATCAACCACCGGGCGTAACCGGAAACCATTCCCACTTTATTAGACTAAGTAGTCATCCAGTAGACATGAAGTGAAGTCCACAGAGTCCTTTTCACAATTCAAGTACTCTTGAAATACGAAATTGAATCCATGGAGTGAATTAAGGTTCTGGGTAATAAGGTCGGGTGGCTTCCTGGTCTACTAACTTAATTGTTTTCTGTGATTAATCGATTTGCTTACACTATTAACGATAAGCAGATCTGAAATGAATATTGATTGATTAATCGATTAATCAATTATTAATCGACTATAATCACCGGAAATAATTAAGTGGGCGTAATCGGAAACCACTCTCACTTAATTAGACTGAGAAGTCATCCAATACACATGAAGTCCATAGAGTCTTTTTTGCATTTATTATTATTTATCATTTTGTATAACACTCATTTAATTACTTCCTGTAATTAATCGATTTACTTGCACTATTAACGATAATCAGATTTGAAATGAATATCGATTGATTAATCGATTAACGATTAATCGTCCCAGCACTCCTATACATCCACAACATTATAAGTCAACCGGAATTAATACATATAATAACACTTGTGAATGATAACTTGTGCTGTATTGGACAATCGTTGCATAATTCAACATAATATTGCGCAATAACGATAACGTCATTTAAATGGCTGCCGAATACGTTTTCAATCTGGTTCTTTGTTCAAGTTGAATCGGACTGTCTCGTTTGACTGTCTTCTGCCTTCGTAGTAGAGGTTTGCTGCCATGGCGTCACTTCTGAGGTCTTTTCTCGGAAGCCATCAGGTAAGACTTACTCAACAAGTTTATTTTGCCTCATCCGAAATTCACTCGGATACTCGCACGGCCAGGAAACTTAGACCAAATCTCTGATGTTATCAATGTTGTTATTTTACTTACATGTTCGGGTAGATCAATCAATACGATGTCGTCTGTGATTGTCGCTTTTGTACCTTAAATGGTGAAAAGGAAGGTTACGTAACACGGGTGGATAGAGTTCTTCTTTAGTTGTGATGTTGTCAAGACTGGATTTCTTGCGAGTTCACCTCACGATTCCCTCCTCGAACGCGCGATTCAATAGACCCAGGTTCTACTCAAGAATTCAGTACTGTAGAATATTGACACCACACAAACACGCACAGACATTCACACACACACACACACACACACACACACACACACACACACACACACACACACACAAACACACACACACACACACACACACACACACACACACACGCATGCACACGTATGCACACGTATATGTAGATCACAAATCCTCCACAGTTATGACCACCCCCATAGCGGTTGAAGACTCAATTGTCACTAAGAGTGTAGCAGTTTAATACTCAGTTGTTACTAGGGGTGTAGTAGTTGAAGACTTGGTTGTTGCTAGGGATGTGGTGATTGAAGACTCGTTTGTTACTAGGGGTGTGGTCGTTGAAGACTTGTTTGTTACTAGGGGTGTGGTGGTTGAAGACTCGTTTGTTACTAGGGGTGTGGTGGTTGAAGACTCGGTTGATATTAGGGTGTGGTGGTTGAAGACTCGGTTGTTACTAGAGGTGTGGTGGTTGAAGACTCGGTTGTTACTAGGGGTGTGGTGGTTGAAGACTCGGTTGTTACTAGGGGTGTGGTGGTTGAAGACTCGTTTGTTACTAGGGGCGTGGTGGTTGAAGACTCGGTTGTTACTAGGGGTGTGGTGGTTGAAGACTAGGCTGTCACTTTACTGTACTGT
The DNA here is from genome assembly GCA_964020155.1 of Chondrilla cf. caribensis. Lineage (NCBI taxonomy): Eukaryota > Metazoa > Porifera > Demospongiae > Chondrillida > Chondrillidae > Chondrilla > Chondrilla cf. caribensis. Next base: position 2,656,310 of record OZ026547.1, on the reverse strand, counting down.
ACGTACCAACATGGAGTAAAAGATGAGGTCATATACGTATACAATGCAGGAAATGTTAGGCATTCACACCTGTACCTTGTGTTAACACTAAGTATATTTCCTCAAAATGATTTGAGAGCTCCTCCTGGGTGTAAGGACGTAGGAAAATAGAGGTGGTTGTAACACCTATGCATACGTATG
>OZ026547.1:2616130-2653630 GCA_964020155.1 Chondrilla cf. caribensis | reverse complement strand
GCAACCACCCCCACTCAACATCCTTCCCAGGACATGATGTCGGTGTCGGAGGATCAGAAAGAAGCGATTTGTAAACTTTTCCATTCGATTTTGACTTGTTGCTGTAAATATCCCTGTGCTCTTCAAGATGTGTTAGAGGGAGATGCTCTCTCATATCTGTTCAGTTGTTCGTCAACTGCTCCCTGTGCTCCTGATCGTGTTCGATGGAGAAAGCTTTCATCTGATGTGCTGATTAATCTATCCCGATACAACATGGTGCCAGAGTTTATTGATCTTGTTCAGCGAAGAGGAATTCTGAGACTGTGTCTGCACAACCTCAATTTACTGGCAAAGTGTATGTAGTGTGTGTGTGTGTGTGTGTGTGTGTGTGTGTGTGTGTGTGTGTGTGTGTGTGTGTGTGTAGATGTGTGTGTGTGTGTGTGTGTGTGTGTGTAGATGTGTGTGTGTGTGTGTGTGTGTAGATGTGTGTGGTTGTATGTGTCTGAATGTACATACGTATGTGTGTGTCTGCATGTACGTATGTGTGTGGATGTGATAGTTGTATTGTACTAAATGGAGGGCATTGTTGTGATGAACGTGTGAACAAGATTCTGGTCCCAATGTGTGCTTTATGAAGATCTTCTACTGTAATACTACGTACGTATGTATGTAGGTACTTATATACTTATTTACCTACGTACATGTCTGGATGTTTTTTTGATTTTTTTGCCTTTTTTCTGTTTTGTTCAACAGCGTCTTCCAACCCACCTCGAAAGAGTGAGAAGTACGTCTCTCCTCTCGAGGTCGTTGACTTGTTTGTTCCTCTGTTCTGCTGTTTAAAGGACTCCTGTGATTACAACCCTAATCTTCTCGGGGAATTCAACAAGTGAGTGTGTGTGTGTGTGTGTGTGTGTGTGTGTGTGTGCTCCATCATTGTGAGTACCTTGTGTGCGAAAGACACAAGTACACACACATTTCCCAATATCAACTACTGATGAATATTCAGTTGATCAGCCTTACCTTTTGCAAAGTGAATGGTGTGTGGTTGTCAAGAATTCATTGTGCTCCACTCTGTTCTTCTCCAGATGTTTTGGGTACAACTTCCTTTATGAGTTTCTGATGGAAATGGACAAAAGAGATGGACTCAAAGATAAGGAGAAGAGAAAGGAAGCCCACGACGCCACCCACCAGATGATGAATGTCATCTGTCCGCTCTGTTTCCAAGGTTACTTTGATCTCCCCCTCACTATCACCGAACGAGGTCCCTACCAGGATGAGAACTTCCATGTACCGATCCCTGCCGGAGGAGGTGTGTGTGTGTATGTGTGTGTATGTGTGTGTGTGTGTGTGTGTGTGTGTGTGTGTGTGTGTGTGTGTACGTGTGTGTGTGTGTACGTGTGTGTGTGTGTGTGTACGTGTGTGTGTGTGTGTGTACATGTGTGTGTGTGTGTGTGTGTGTGTGTGTGTGTGTGTGTGTGTGTGTGTGTGTGTGTGTGTGTGTACATGTGTGTGTGTGTGTGCGTGTGTGTGTGTGTGTGTGTGTGTGTGTGTGTGTGTGTACATGTGTGTGTGTGTGTGTGTGTGTGTGTGTGTGTGTGTGTGTGTGTGTGTGTGTGTGTGTGTGTGTACATGTGTTTGTACATGTGTGTAAGTAGGTGTGTGTGTACATGTGTTTGTACATGTGTGTAAGTAGGCGTGTGTGTGTGTGTGTGTTTATGTGTTGTGTGTGTTTGTGTGTGTGTGTGTTTGTGTGTTGTGTGTGTGTGCGTGTGTGTGTACGTGTGTGTGTATGGTTGTGTGTGTACTTGTGTATGTGCGTACTAATACTAAGCATCTCCAACAAATACTATACATTGTGGCTTTAATCATTCTTCATGTTTTCTTATCATGGCAGGACTTAGTGTGAGAAATAAGGACAGTTTCAAGGTTTTAGAGCGAGTGTTTTTGAATGTACGTTCATTTCCATGGTTTTGTGTGTCAGGGTCTCCAAGACTTTTTATTTCAATTCACGTCAGTATACATGTACTCCAACATGCATGTGATATGCATGTACGTATGTGTACGATTTGTAATACATATGTCTGGTTAGTACGTATGTATATGCTACTGGTTTTCACACACTCCTGGTTAGTACACACTCCTGGTTAGTACACACTCCTGGTTAGTACACACTCCTGGTTAGTACACACTCCTGGTTAGTACACACTCCTGGTTAGTACACACTCCTTGTTAGCACACACTCCTTGTTAGCACACACTCCTTGTTAGCACACACTCCTGGTCAGTACACACTCCTGGTTAGTATACACTCCTGGTTAGTATACACTCCTGGTTAGTACACGCTTCTGGTTAGTACACACTCCTGGTTAGTACACACTCCTGGTTAGTACTCTTTCCTGGTTAGTACACACTCCTCGTTAGTACACACTCCTCGTTAGTACACACTCCTGGTTAGTACACACTCCTGGTTATTACGCACTCCTGGTTAGTACACACTCCTGGTTATTACGCACTCCTGGTTAGTACACATTCCTGGTTAGTACACTCTCCTCGTTAGTACACACTCCTGGTTAGTACACACTCCTGGTTAGTACACACTCCTGGTTAGTACACTCTCCTCGTTAGTACACACTCCTGGTTATTACGCACTCCTGGTCAGTATTAGTATCATCACCATCATCATCTTCATCATCATCATCACTATCATCTTCCTCATCATCATCATCATCATCATCATTATCTTCATCATCATCATCATCATCGTCATCATCATCATCATCTTCATCGTCATCATCATCTTCTTCTTCATCTTCTTCTTCATCTTTTCAGTGTAAGTCCGTCTTCATGGGGCTGGAGGTGCTGGACACCATGAACCGTGTGTTCATGTCAGACTACGCCAACTACTTCATCATTGACTCCCTCCACACACTGCCTCACCTCATTGAGGAGTTGCCAAGGAAACACCCAACTGTGCAGGTGGGCAAATTAGAAGCATTTCAAGGTCTGCACGAGTATAATTTTATAAAAAAACGTACTCATAGTGGATGAGATAGTAGTAGATAAGACTTTCTTACGTAGCTACTGTAAAATGACACACTCTTTATACACAGAATACAGAATACAGTCCTTTGTACACGTACGTATCTACTTGTAAAACAGCTTGCACTTACAAACACACAAAACATCCTTCATGCATATAGACACACACACACACACACACACACACACACACACACACACACACACACACACACACACACACACACACACACACACACACACACACACACACACACACACACACACTCACACACACACACACACACACACACACACACACACACACACACGCACACACGCACACACACACACACACACACACACACACACATACACACACACACACACACATACACACACACACACACACACACACACACACACACACACACACACACACACACACGCACACACACACACACATACCTACACTATGCACACATGTTGAAATCAATACTTGTCATTGTTCATTCGTAGGAGAAGGTGTTTGGTATTCTTGAGTTTGTAGTCTGTACCCTCAACTATGTACCCTCAGCAGAGCTGGCCAATATCAGCTTGCTGCTACAAGACAACACGCAGTGAGTGTCTGTACACACAATGCACAAACTACACACGTGCACCTGAGCCTTGTAGTCCTGTACTATTAATGTTTATCTATCTGTATCTGTATGCACCTCTCCTATCAACCTGTTCTATCAATCTCAATATCACGTCCTATCTAAACTCCCTATCAACTTCTATCAACCTCCCCAATCAACTCATTCTATCAACTTCTTGCAACCTCTCTATCGACCTCCCCTATCAACCTCCCCTATCCACTTCTATCAACCTCCCCTATCAACCTCCCCTATCAACCTCCCCTATCAACCCATCCCATTACCTTCTATCAACCTCCCCTATCAACCTCTCCTATCCACTTCTATCAACCTCCCCTATCCACTTCTATCAACTCCTATCAACTTCTCTATGATGCTCCTAGGCACTTGGAGTTGGCTGTGTTAGTATTGAACAACCTGATCAAATTGGCCACAAACAACGTCAACTGCAAAGAAGTGTTTCGTGAGGTGGGAGTTGTGCTAGTGTTGATGAACTGTCTCAAGGAGAGGGTTGCTATACTAGCCGAGTCTGAACCAGGAGAAGGTGTGTGTGTGTGTGTGTGTGTGTGTGTGTGTGTGTGTGTGTGTGTGTGTGTGTGTTTGTACGTGTGTGTGTGTGTGTGTGTGTGTGTGTGTGTGTGTGTGTGTGTGTTTGTGTGTATACTGTTCATACGGATGTGTGTGTACTGTAGGTACATATGTACCGTATACGCTTTAACTTTCGCGGGGTTAAACTATTGTGGTTTTTGTGGATCAGTAGCTATCTGTTAAGGTTTCACCCTGCAAAATTTTAGACCAGATGGGCAAGGGTGTGCAGTTATGTCAAAAATCACGAATATCACGAAAACCTTATGTGTGTATTGTATATACGTATATACTTATGTGTGTACCGCATGTATAATATGTATGTGTGTACTGTATGTACATATGTGTATGTGGGCACTGTATGTACGTACGTATGATGTGTATTGTATAGTGATAAAGATAACCTACCAGCCCACAAGTGCCTCTTGAGGCATCGTATCTGCTCGCTGCTTGTTATCACAGCTTCCTTTGCCTGTTCATCTTTAGCACTGTCGGTGAGTGTGGTGGAGGCTGTCCATCACTACCAAGCTCCTCAAACTATGTCTGAACTGCAAGATCAGTTCCTGTATCTCCTGGTGGAATGTCTGAGAATACTTCTTGATGGTGAGTTGTGTGTGTTTGTGTGTCTGTGTGTGTGTGTGTGTGTGTGTGTGTGTGTGTGTGTTTGAGTTCATGTGTGTGTACTTGCATGTGTGTGTGCGCACATGTGTGTGAATGTGTGAATGTGTGTGTGTGTGTGTGTGTGTGTGTGTGTGTGTGTGTGTGTGTGTGTGTGTGTGTGTGTGTGTGTGTGTGAATGTGTGTGTGTGTGTTTGTGTGTTTGTGTGTGTGTGTGTTTGTGTGTGTGTGTGTGTGTGTGTGTGTGTGTGTGTGTGTGTGTGTGTGTGTGTGTGTGTGTATGCATGTGTTATGTATCCCTGTGTGTATACACAGTTGTATGGTAATGTACGTAATACAATCAATGGATGTATGTGTACTTGTGTGTGTATTCATGTATTCAATGCACAATGTACTCTTTGTGCTGAAGTGGGCGTGTATTTCACTACTGATTCACTTATGTATTCACACGTTTGAATTTATTACAATAATAGCATGTTTCTGTCTTTGATGCGTTTCCTAGGCAACAATCAAAATGTTCAATTTTTCCGATCTTCTGATGGGTTCAAGATAGTTACGGACATGATGCCTTACGGGACCACAAGACGCTTGGCATGTGGATTGCTGTCTCTCCTGCTGGTTTCAGAAGGTTCGGAGATATAGTGTAGTCTAGTGTATAGTGTATAGTGTATAGTGTATAGTGTAGTCTAGTGTATAGTGTATAGTGTATAGTGTAGTCTAGTGTATAGTGTATAGTGTAGTCTAGTGTATAGTGTATAGTGTATAGTGTATAGTGTGTAGTGTATAGTGTAGTCTAGTGTATAGTGTATAGTGTATAGAGTATAGTGTAGTCTAGTGTATAGTGCATAGTGTATAGTGTAGTCTAGTGTATAGTGTAGTCTAGTGTATAGTGTATAGTGTATAGTGTATAGTGTAGTCTAGTGTATAGTGCATAGTGTATACGTAGTGTAGTCCTTAGATGTTGTGTGTCATGTTGCTTGTACGTACGTATATAGTTTTGTTGTGTGTTTATAGTACATATTTACAACTGTGTGATGTTATGTATGTTATTGTGGATGTTGTATTTTGTTGTTTACATGTACATACATGTATGTGTGCTATTGCATCGTACAGTATGCGTTTGTGATGTTGTACATATATGCTGTTGTTATTGTTGTGTGTGTTTACAGTACGTTCAACTGTATGATGTTCATATTGTTTATGTTGTTGTTTTTGTTGTGTGCATGCACATGTTTGTGTTGTTATGTGTTGCATAAACACTAGGTAAGCTGTAGTGACTAATGACAAATACAGTAGGTATATCTTGTAAGTCTGTAAGGTCTATAGCAGTATGCAGTTTGTGATGTAGTTTTTTGTTGTTGTTGTTGTGTATCGCACATACACAACAACAACAACAACAAAAAACTGTGTGTGTGCAGCATGTACATCTCATATTTTGTATCTACGTATATGACATGCAAACATTTGTGGATGATAGTGATCCCATGGTCATGTACATACGTACGTACATATGTATGTATGTATGTACATGACCATGGGATCACTATCATCCACAAATGTTTGCATGTCATATACGTAGATACAAAATGTACGTATTGTACACGTGTGTCAATGTATACATGCAAATATATTCACATGTGTACTGTTATAACATGTATGCATATGCTTGCTTAGATGGTGTTGGTGATATGTCTGAGATCCTCGACTACATGAACTACAAGCCCAATAACGCCATTGGACTCAAGTACGATCTCCTCAAGACCATTTACAGAACTTTTGAGATGGAATCCAAAGTGAAGGTTGTGTTCAGAGAAGCCAACGGGTTTCAGTATTTGGTGTCTTACATGTCAAAACTTGACGGGAGTTTGTCGGCAGTGAGGACCCTCGAATGGACGCTAGGTAAGAGCGAGTGTGCCATTAGTGGCATTGCGGTGTGGATTTACATTGTTGGTTTATACTGTGAGAGAAGAGGTACAGAGGAGGTACTACTAGGTGTGGAGGAGTTACTACTAGGTGTGGAGGAGGTACTACTAGGTGTGGATGAGGTACTACTAGGTGTGGAGGAGGTACTACTAGGTGTGGACGAGGTACTACTAGGTGTGGAGGAGGTACTACGGTACAGGTCACGGAAAAGATATGTTTTCCCGCGTGAATCCGCCACGGAAATTAGCGCCTAACTATAGTTGACCTCACGGCAGTATACGGACAATACAGTGGTAGTCCGCGGATCGATACCGCAACGGACAACCTCATCCATCCTAGGGCGATAATCAACGTACGAATAATATAGTATTTAGGCTACGTACGTACGTATATTTGCATAGCGATTATAATGAAATATTTCTTTATAAATTGCAACAAGACTAAAAACCTCATAAAACAGTCAGACTAAAAACCTCATAAAACATTAAACATGTCCAAAAGTGTTCTCACTGTTTCCCGTGCTCTTAGTTTTCCTGCAAACTTCATCAATAGCATTTCTCATATCTTTGTTGGCTGAATCTTCGGTTTCCATTCTTTCCAAAGGAAAATGCTTTAAGCATAAGTCGTGAATGGCTTTGATTTTTACGCCATTCAACGCTTTCTTGCCACAGAGGCCACGTGAGTTACTGCAGATCCTTTCTTCTTCGGGAAAAATTCTCATTGCCAACCTGGCTGCTAGATTTCTTCTTGATTTTACAGCGTTGAGGCAGGTATAGACAATTTCTTGGGGGATAATATAACGTGTCATCTGGTGGTTTGCCGTCTGATTTATCTCCTGTAAAGGTAAGGGAGAAACACAAAACGAGGAGCATGACAGCAATGGATCGGGCTCTGGTATCGCGGTGCTGTCCAACGGTGGTGGTTGGATTGGCAGCTGTAAAGAAGCTACACGTCTCTCTAATTCATCCAGTCGTCCAGATATATTTTTTTCAAACGAATCCAGTATCAAAATAACTTTCGCATTTCGCGCTGAAAGGGCATCGAATATCTCCTCCATTTTAGATACTATCTCAGAATTCTGTTGAATTGGTGGCTGGGTGATTTGAACCTCTTCTACTTGATCAGGAATCGATGCGGGGCTGCCGAGGTCGAAGCTTATTCCAATCTCTGGTTGTGGATCCGCCCACTGTTGGGTAGGGATAGTTGGTGACATCAATCCATCATCCTTCACAATGGCAGCATGCACTTTCTTCGATTTCCCCCAGATAACCTTTACTCTCTCTCCAGTTGCTATTCTTCCCTCCTTCACATCACTTCGTTTAATCCACGAGTGTGTTCCCTTCGATCTTCCTTCCATCCATTCAACTTGTATCTTGGCAACAGGCATTCTCTTGAGTCACTAAAGCTGAGTACTCGATCAGATAAGTACGATCACAAACTGTGTTAGACTATTAAAAAAGCGAGGACTGATATAGGGAACAAGGAGGATACACACTTGGATAGACAAGATATTATGTCGACCAATAGAATTGTGTATAGTTACGGCAATAATACACCCGAGTCCGCCTCACACCCTAAAGAGCTGTGAAATTCCGCCCTATTTAATGTGCAATCCTTGCCATCTTCTGCATTGTCCCTCGAATTGCCTTAGCATTCCGATTTTGACCGTGAAACGTGTGATATGCCTTTAACCGACTATCAGCGAAAGAGAATAATCTCCTTATACCTCGAGAGCGACACCAAGAAGACTCCAGTGCAAATTCAGAGAATAATGCAGTCAGAAGGCGTCCAGACTAGTTACCAGACAGTCCAGAGGACTATACAGCGATGGAAGGAGACAGGAAACTACAAAGATCGTTCCAGAAAAGGAGGTGTCAAGAGAGTTCTTGAGGAACATTACCGATTTATTGACGAAGCCATGTCGAAGAATGGCGAACTGACCACCAGCAATCTGATGGACATGATGCAAGACAAGTTTGGGCGTGGAGCCATCAGATACTCACTGCGCACTCTAGCCAGGGCAAGGCAGGACCTAGGATGGACGTTTGGTACGGCAAGATACTGTCAAGCTATTCGGGAGAGTAATAAGCTCAAACGAGTAGAGTGGTGCCAACAGCGCTTGTTGGAGGAGAAGAATTTCAACAACGTCATTTTTACGGACGAATCCACTGTGCAATTGGAAAACCACCGTAGAAAATGTTTTCGCCGGAGAGGAGCACCAAGGAAGATGAAGTACAAGTTCAAGCACCCTCAGAAAGTTCACGTTTGGGGAGGAATCTCTAAGAGAGGTGCCACAAAAATTGTCATATTTCAAGGAATCATGACAGCCACTGTGTATGGAGACATTCTGAGAGCGTCCTTGATCCCTTTCATACACAAGCACCTTCCTGACAGCCACTGTTTATATCAGGACAATGACCCTAAACACACCAGTCGCTATATTCGTGGATTCTTCGAGCAGAATGAGATTGTTTGGTGGAAGAGCCCTGCCGAAAGTCCCGATCTCAATCCAATTGAGAAGATTTGGGGATCCATGAAGTGCTACTTGAGGGACAAGTATAAGCCGAAGAATCTAGCTGAATTGAAATCAGGAATAAAAGCCTTCTGGAAAAAACTGATGCCAGATGTTTGCGCTAGGTACATCGACCACCTTCACAAGGTAGTACCACTTGTTATTAAGGAAGACGGTGGTCCAACAGGACATTAACGTACCTAACTTTGTTACATTATTCATATTTTGTATTATACACATGTAATTATTGTCCTTAAACTTTAAAATACGTATTTTACCTGATTTTAGTTATACGTACGTACGTATGTCAGTGGACGACAAAGGCGAATTGGGTGATAAGTGGCAATTACTTTCTCAATGTTTACATAATTGCGCAGCACACCGCATACGTACGTGACGAATTTTTGAGGGCTTCCTGGGATATCCGTGCCAGCATATGCGGAAATCCGTGCCATCGGATGCAGATAAACATACGTTTTCCGTGACCTGTACTGTATGTACTAGGTGTGATATATGCGTATATATCTACGTATATACGTATATATATATACGTATGTATGTACAAACACATGCATGCATGTGTCATCATTTTATGTGGTATGCTGTGTGGGCGACTTTAAAGGAAATGCAGTACACACAATCGTGATGTGTGCACACTTCATTCGATGTTGCATTGTGGAATATTTGGTTATTTCCTATTCACACGTTTACTAATCATTACTCAACCAAAGGTGTGATTTCAAAATTAATAACAACTGATTGACACAACATACCACATAAAGTACTTCTCAAGAAGCTGTAGCGGATACAGATACCTTGGCCTAATTGATACCGAGGGCTTTGCCCTCGGTATCAATTAGGCAACGACGTCTGTATATCCACTACAGCTTCTCGAGAGGTACTTTAGCTATTACATGTACGTACGTACATATGTACATACTTGTCTACTCCTACACGTGTGTTGTCCACTTTTAAGTTCGTACTTATCTGCAGTTGACCGCTTGGAGATCTTGGAATATGTAAAGTTGATACTGAGCACCATAGCAACAGCACTGAGGGGAAATCCCGCCAATGCCAAACATTTTCAGGAAAATGTGAGTTGTATTTTCTTAATTCCTATTTTTAATTTACATATTTATTATACGCATATTTATAATTAATGAATATTTATTATTTACACATTAAATGAAGCTCAAATGTAACATTAAGAAGGTAAAATATTTCAATTATTCTAAATGAGAAGAAAAGCATGATACAATATTATGTGTGAATGTTTATCTTTTATTTACATATTGTGGTTATAAAAGTAATATGCACAAATGCTAGTTTACCTTGTGTTTGCTACCACCATTTTTATTCATTCCCATTCCGATTCCCACTTTTCAGATTCGGTTTGAGAGTTTCTCCGAGCCCCTAAGGTACCTGGGTTGTTTTGCCCATCCAGTGGTCAGTCTGCAGGAGGCCTCCTCGACCTACATCTCCGCTGAGCAGCAGTCGAAGTCTTTTCTCTCCTTCAACGCTGAGTTTGTTACTCACATGCCCCCTAGTCTCCACCTACACCCCAACAGTTGCATCTATGCTGCAGCTCATGTGTTCCAGTACCTGAGAGATATGGCTGTTGAGGTGGACAACAGCGAAGTGACACTGAATCCTATACTACCTGAGAAGTGTGAGTGTGTGTGTTGGAGTGTGTGTGTGTGTGTGTGTGTGTGTGTGTGTGTGTGTGTGTGTGTGTTGTTGGAGTGTGTGTGTGTGTGTGTGTGTGTGTGTGTGTGTGTGTGTGTGTGTGTGTGTGTGTGTGTGTGTGTGCTTGTGTGTGTGTGTTGGTTGGGTATGTATGTGTGTGTGTGTGTGTGTTGGAGTGTGTGTGTGTGTGTGTGTGTGTTGGAGTGTGTGTGTGTGTGTGTTGGAGTGTGTGTGTGTGTGTGTGTGTGTGTGTGTGTGTGTGTGTGTGTGTGTGTGTGTGTGTTGGAGTGTGTGTGTGTGTGTGTTGGGTGGGTGTGTAAAAACACTAAAAGGCTACCTTTGGTGGTCTAAAATTATGAAACTCCGTATCTGCATAACTACATATGTCCAACACACTGTGCAATGTATGTGAGTGTATATTCTCCTGTAACCCTCTCATATGTGTACGTACATATTATTCCACCTACTCTCACTAGTGGACACCTCTGGTGTGGTGCAGCAGTACATAGCACAGAGCTCTGAGTCTATTCCCGTGCTAACCCACCCGGGACCGTTGCTATGCATGGTGGACCTGTTGCCGGGCGTGCACCCCAGTGTTGTTGAGCTCAACGTGGCCGAGTGGTTCTCGAGTAAGGCAAAGTCTGGGCAACCGCCCACCACCACCCACTCCACCAAGAAGAGGTACTACGAGAACTTCTCACCAGTGAAGGGTGGATCCAGTCTGAGTGTTGGTGAGTACAGTAGAACCTCACAATTGAGACCACTTATGGGACCAGTTGAAGTACAGTAGAACCTCACAATTGAGACCACCTATGGGACCAGTTGAAGTACAGTAGAACCTCACAATTGAGTCCACTTATGGGACCAGTTGAAGTACAGTAGAACCTCACAATTGAGTCCACTTATGGGACCAGTTGAAGTACAGTAGAACCTCACAATTGAGTCCACTTATGGGACCAGTTGAAGTACAGTAGAACCTCACAATTGAGACCACCTATGGGACCAGTTGAAGTACAGTAGAACCTCACAATTGAGACCACCTATGGGACCAGTTGAAGTACAGTAGAACCTCACAATTGAGACCACCTATGGGACCAGTTGAAGTACAGTAGAACCTCACAATTGAGGCCACCTGTGGGACCAGTTGAAGTACAGTAGTACCTCACAATTGAGACCACCTGTGGGACCAGTTGAAGTACAGTAGAACCTCACAATTGAGTCCACCTATGGGACCAGTTGAAGTACAGTAGAACCTCTCAATTGAGACCACCTGTGGGACCAGTTGAAGTACAGTAGAACCTCACAATTGAGACCACCTATGGGACCAGTTGAAGTACTAAAGAACCTCACAATTGAGACCACCTGTGGGACCAGTTGAAGTACAGTAGAACCTCACAATTGAGTCCACCTATGGGACTAGTTGACATACAGTAGAACCTCACAATTGAGACCACCTGTGGGACCAGTTGAAGTACAGTAGAACCTCACAATTGAGACCACCTGTGGGACCAGTTGAAGTACAGTAGAACCTCACAATTGAGTCCACCTATGGGACTAGTTGAAGTACAGTAGAACCTCACAATTGAGACCACCTATGGGACCAGTTGAAGTACAGTAGAACCTCACAATTGAGACCACCTATGGGACCAGTTGAAGTACAGTAGAACCTCACAATTGAGACCACCTATGGGACCAGTTGAAGTACAGTAGAACCTCACAATTGAGACCGCATATGGGACCAGTTGAGGTACAGTAGAACCTCACAATTGAGCCCACCTAGGTATGAGACCAGTCAAAGTGGTCTCAATTGTGAGGTGGTCCTAATTCTGATGTTGGATGAACGTAGAGTAATACAGAACAGGAATTCCTGGGACTGGGAAATGGTGGTCGTGTTACCGAGGTGGTCTTTATAATATTATGTTTCTTTGCATGTGTCTATCTGTAGGCATACATGTGGCGTATGTACAAACTGTGTGTATAATATCAACTGTGTGTAGGGAAACTGTGTGTATAGTAGTATGTATACATACCCATTAGAATGTGTCTACATTTTATGTATGTACATGTAGTGTGTACCTAATGAATCACATCAATTCATGTGTGTGTACTTGAGCACTGCCCTATGTTCACCTTGACCTGCAGTTGAGGTCAGCCCAAAACCGAAGAGACTGCCCAAAGTGACCTCGGACACTGTGGACATGCCAAAAGACTCCCTCTGCGACTGGTGCTTGTACTTGCAGGAGAGGATTGCCAGTGAGATATACCACCTGGTGACACTGACCCAGAACCAGCAAGTCCTGTGTCAGGTATGTGTATTTGTGTGTGTGTGTGTGTGTGTGTGTGTGTGTGTGTGTGTGTGTGTGTGTGTGTGTGTGTGTGTGTGTGTGTGTGTTTGTGTGTTTGTGTGTGTGTGTGTGTGGTGTGTGTGTACACGCATATGCATGCGTGTGTGTGTGTGTGTGTGTGTACATACATATTTACCAGTGTTTGCTTGTATCATGTCTGTATACCCATGCCTACTCGCACGTAACAGTACTTCTGCAGTTCCTCTGAACAGCTGCTATTTATCTGACATGGCTGCTGAGCTTATAAGCTGCAGACATAACTTTCCCACAGTCATTATGTGTCCCCCTTACATAGCGTGGGACTTGATATAAATTAATGATCGTGGGAACATTTTTATTAGCTATTTGTTCTGATTGTAATGCATGTAGTACACATACATACAATTGCATGCATACTCATATGTACACACAAACATACGTGTGCTGTGTACATGCATACATACGTATGTACATACATGTGCACACAATTACGTACATATGTATGTATGACATTGTAATAGTTGTCTCCTGGTGTAGACAATTTATATAGAGCATACGCATATGTTTCAATATAAAATATCATGCGCTATAGAAGTTGATTACCAATTTCCTGCCTTGTTCTCACTCAATTAATCCCAACAATGAACCCTGTCTGGTGACCTGTGCTGTTTCCCATGCACACACCAGTGACCTGTGCTCCAGTGCTGATGTGTGCTCATTTTTTCCTGATCTTTTTGCTGAGCTGCATAGGATCAAGTGCACATGCGTGAACATATGTGCACACATGTACACAAACATATGTACATCCATATGTATGCTCATGTACACAGAAGGTAAAACATGCATACTCACTGTATGTACACAATCGTGCATGTACACATACATACACTGGTGAACGTACATATATATGTACAATAGACATTATTATGTATATGTACGTACAGATTTACATTCATGTACATGTAAATAATATGTACACACACGTGTATGTACTCACAACATGTCTTGAATTATTTCTTTAGGCTGGCCTACCTGAAAGATTGATACAGAGGTGTTCAGCTGCACTAGCTGATGAGAATCACCCTCTCCACCAACCTCTTCAGAGAACATTTGAAAAACTGTCTTACCAATCAATGTCCGCTGCTGACCTGAGGTATGTGGGTGTATGTTTATTTTATTAGAGGTTGGTGTTTGTTATTGGACGTGTACAAGCATGCATACATGCAAACGTTTTGATATAAACATGCAAGCATACATGTAAACATGATGCATACCTACATGCACAAGCGAATAAGTGGAAATATGCATACATACATACATGCAAACACTGATACATGTAAGCATATATAATGTACATGCAAACACATGCATGCACATGTGTATTACTTACAACTTTCTGAGACAAATGTGTCATTAATGATAATTCTATAAAATTTACCATAACTTGACACCCTTCCTAGTCTGACATTGTATATATTGTTGAATTATCAGGGAAGCATATTATATAGCCTTCTATGCCTACTACTGTATACTTTCTCTAATGCTGGCTACTCTATTACATGTTACATACTGTACATACATATACAATAGGTGTGTGTGTGTGTGTGTACTGTACATGCTGAATTTTACTGACTTGTATGAATCAATTTTGCAGAAACTTTCTGCGTCTTGGAGGTCCTCTGTTTTGTAAGTACAATGAAGTGGTTGACACTGACAAGTATATCAAGGTGTGTGTGTGCTTGTGTATGTGTGTGTGTGTGTGTGTGTGTGTGTATGCGCGCGCACATGTGTGTGCATGTGTGTGTGCATGTGTGCGCGCACGTGTGTGTGTGTGTGTGTGTGTGTGTGTGTGTGTGTGTGTGTACATGTGTATGTGTGTATATAAAGTAAGTGCATATGGGACTAATACTAGCTACATATCCTTGTGGTTCACCCATTGTCCATTCTTGTTGTTCCCACAGATCAGCCCACAACTGCCCTTTGATATGTGTGATCTTTCTTTGACTCCCGAAGAGGATGTAATCCTCTCCTTTGAAGGGTACGACCCCCAGAAACCAGATTATGACATCGCTGTGGATACCGAGTCTCAGAAAACCTTCGGAGGCTCGTTGTCACTGACGCGAATTCAATCCCTTGTTTCCATGACAACTCCGCGGGGTGCAATTGGAAAATTGATTTCACCAGCTTTCATAGACTTTAATCTCAGTGTTGATGGTTTCGGATATCTCTTTCTGCCATCTGTTTTCCCGCAGCCCATTCAAATCCCGAATCAAACTGGACCGCCCATCATTGGAGGGGTGGGGTCAGGAGAAAGGGTATTTCCCCCTCCTAATGGTCTCACATTTTCAACATGGATTTGTATCGTGAAGCATGACTTTCCAGTCAGGTTAGAGTGTACTGAATGTAATGTCAGCAGTTTATGTGCTGTGTGTACTTATATCCTGCCTAGGTGTGCTATAAAGTGCTAATTGATTACCGAGAGCGAAGCCTGAGGTAATCTGTTAGCACTATATCTGCTGCAGCACACCTAGGCAGGATATAACTAACTTGTATCCTGGCGTGGTGATCGATAGACAATTTATACTGCAAATATGCGCATAGCTCAATGGAACATATTATTACATGGCTTATGTACGCACAGTTTTCCTTTGATCCACCCCTCAACCAGGATACAAGGTAGACATATGTAAGTACCTATGTACACACATACATACGTATGTGTATATCATTTTGTATGTGTGTATGCGTACTTACAATAGTATCCCTTCGATTTAGTAATGTAAGGGATAGTGAATTCCATCTCACCAAACAAACCTTCCTCATGTTATAGTGTGGACAGAAGACGAAGCATGAGTCGTGAATCATCACCAAAGATCGAGGACCCCAAGTTTGCTGACATCTTCACTCTTTATCAGAGCATCGAAGGGGCTGAATTGAAGAAGAAGAGAAGCTATTCTTGTCTCACTATTGCTCTATCTCTGAAAGACCAAATGTTGATTGTGTCCACTCAAGCTCATTCTCTAAAGGGTGTGTGTGTGTGTGTGTGTGTGTGTGTATGTGTGCGTGTGCGTGTGTGTCAGTACGAATGTATACATGGTACCTATGCAACCATGTATGCATACTGTACATGTATATACGTACGCATGCATACTTACATATACATATCTACATGTATGTATACTTAGGTACGTACGTACATTCCTATCGGACATGCATGTGTATACACAACATATGTACATACATGTGTACATATAGTAGCATACTTGGATGGATGTTCACATATTCCTTTGTGTGCAATACTTATAGTCCCCTTCCTCACTTTGTCCTCTCTCCCCCTCATTCTCAGGAGCAAGACGATCACGATTTGACATGGAAGAACACACTCTGAGTAGACATGCTCGTGATAAGATCAAGGAGGCTTCCTTTGACTGTTCTTGTCTGTTTGAGGAGTCCAAGTGGCATCATGTTGCCATTGTCATTCACAAGAATGTGATAAGAGGAGCAAATGCATCCCTGTACTTGAATGGGGCTTTGGTGGATACACAGAAGGTGTGTGTGTGTGTGCGTGCGTGTGTGTGTGTGTGTGTGTGTGTGTGTGTGTGTGTGTGTGTGTGTGTGTGTGTGTGTGTGCATGTGTGTGTGTGTGTGTGTGTGTGTGTGTGTGTGTGTGTGTGTGTGTGTGTGTGTGTGGTGTGTACATGTATACATGTGTGTTTGCATGTGTGTTTGTGTGTGTGTGTGTGTGTGTGTGTGTGTGTGTGTGTGTGTGTGTGTGCGTGTGTGCGTGTGTGTGTGTGTATTAGTACGTGTGGACATGCACAGGTATGTTACCCCTTCTCCTCAGCTACACATCACATCTTCCATTGTCTTCCAGGTCACCTACATTCAGCCTGTTGTGAACCAATCCTCTCTGTCGGCAAAAGATGTCAACACATTGACCAGTGTGTCCATCAATGGGATCATAGGGACTCACACATCTCTGAGACACTGTCTTCCGATCTGCTACAACCTTGGTCCCACTTTCCTTTTCGACGAACCCATTTCTCCTTCCAGTATCCCCTTGATTTGGAAGCTGGGATCCACCTACATGGGGTGTTTCCAGGCACCCGTGATGAAGGACAGTGTGAGTCTCAGGAATGAATGCTGACTGTGAAGGAGGAGTGTGAACTAGTGCTGGGGATATCTCATTGAGAGTATTCAACTAAATAGCCAAATATACTAAATAATAATATCATAATCGAGAGTTTCTTGTGAAGGAGGAGTGTGGACTAGTGCTGGGGATGTCCCCAGGGGAGTATTCAACTAAATAGCCAAATATGATCTCTAGTCTCAGGACTGAATGCTAGGTGTAGTGTGAATTAGTGCTTGGGATATCCCTTTGAGAATATTCAACTATTAGCCCCTACTAATAATCCTATCTGACTACGAAAATATCACGATATTCCCTTGAAAGTATTTAACTACCAATAGTCCCTATCAATATTGCAATATCCCATTAATACTATTCAACTACGTACATACTTTCTATCAACATCCCGATATATATAAATATAACTGAATTGCCCCTATTAATATCCCAATGTGTGGTATTTTGTGTGTGCAGATCAAAGTGTGTGAATGTCTTCACTAATTGTACACTTCCCTTGCCAGGTAATTGTTATGAAATTTTGGCAATTAATTGCCTAGCAACTCATTGTTCAACTATAATAACATACTGTGTGAGAGTTGAAAAACAATTACTGTGGTGTTCGAAATTTTCGTGTGACGTAAATTTCGTAAATTGCTTGATTTAGGACTGTTCACAATTTTATAAGATTATTTTATCGTTAACACTTCCAGGACACTTTTGCATAATAATAAGTGACAGTACAGTACGGTGTTATCGTAGTCGAGACACAGTTCTGGTGTTTCTGATATTCCACCTTGGTGAGGCCCTTGCTTTTTGAAATTTTTCATGAGGTCCTCGTTAATTTCCCTTCAAGCAGCTTGAATAGCAATTTTGGAGAGAGTTGGGCAATGTGCCTTGACTTCAGAATATGAAGGCCTAAAATAATCCTTGATATGTTAGCACATCTTGGCGAGCTTTGACTACGGGTTGTGGTCAATTTTAATCACGAAAATGTGAAAATCACCCTTTGATACAACAGCAGCCATTTTTCAGTGTTTGCTGGCTGAATGTGCTCGTCTCTCTGCATCTTCTTCCTGTATAATAATACAGACAAGTACTCAACACACAAGATGATGATACACACATGGATATTGGTATACTGACTGTATGTACTGCACTTCCCACAGATGATTGCTGCTGTGCACCTCGGTAGCCAGAGTGTTCTTGGACCAATTGTATCGGAAGAGAGGGTTGTGTTTGGTGTCGTAGCAAATGTTGAGAAGGACACTAGCATGCAGCAGCTTGAGAAGGAGGTGGCACCTGTGGATTTGAAAGGTGTGTGTGTGTGTGTGTGTGTGTGTGTGTGTGTGTGTGTGTGTGTGTGTACGTGTGTGTGTGTGTGTGTGTGTGTGTGTGTGTGTGCGTGTGTGTGTTATTGTGAACGTATGTGGCTTACAGACACATACACTTGCCTGTATTAGCATGACATATGTATGTATCCTCACCAAAATAGCATGTACAATATGTGTATATTTGTAATGATGTTATTATTGTTACAAATTTTGTTTCAGTTCCCACATTATCACTTCCTGTAATGAATGTCATTAAATTCACTCTTCAAAGGATTACATCATTGATCATAACACACATGGTAAATATAAGCCAATCTACCTAATGTTAGTGTATGTGTAGAGTTAGTTATTGTGTGTGTTTCCATTAATCCTATGATCGCACACAGTGTGTTTATGACCATTGGTTGTTGTGTTAGTCAGGTGTAATGTCAGGATCTGTAGAACAGACAGACATATTTGGTGATTATTATACAATCAATGCAATGTGAAGTATCTTGTCTACATCCTTTGAGATAGGCCTCTCTACAATGTCTATTTGGTGCTGATGCACCTGTGTAAGTACATCCAGTACATATGTAGGATAGAGCAGTCACTATATGTGAGGTCCCATGCACACTTTGTATGTATACAAATGTGTACAAATCAAGTCATTTAAATATATTCTACTGTATTCACTGTATATTCTATATGTGAAGAGCATTAGTATGTACGTTTATGCCCATCTAAGTTGTGTCCAATTTCTCTGCACATGTTTCCTGTACCTCCTGTCTCCTAAGTAGTAAGTACGTATGTGAAGTAGTGCATAGAGTGGGGGAAGTACCTGTCTTAGCAACACACTTATATGCTGCAATTTCAGAAATTGAATGTATAAAGCCTTAGCCATTGTATGAAGTTTCTAATCACATTTTTCCTACTTCCCCTGTTTGTCCTCTTTCTGCACATTCACCTTTTGATCCACTAGATTCTTCTGGTTCTGGCATTCCTGGCTCTCCCTTCACTCCTCTTAGACCTTTCGTTCCTGGTTCACCTTTCTGTCCAGGAAAGCCTGGTTGTCCTATTTCTCCTCGTTCACCTTTTGTTCCCTTCAGTCCTGGCACTCCTGTGTCTCCTTTCAGTCCACGTTTACCTTTCTGTCCAACATTCCCTGGTTGCCCTGGTTCTCCTCGTTCACCCCTTTCTCCAATAAATCCTGGTGGTCCCTGGGGTCCTGGAGATCCTGGCAATCCTCGCTTTCCTTTTTTACCCTTCTTTCCATCTGGCCCTGAGTCTCCCTTTTCACCCTTCATTCCATTTATCCCATCCAGTCCCGGTGTTCCTCTATTCCCTTTTGGTCCAGGTGGACAATTGCATTCATCTTGTCGTCTAGTTCTTTCCAGGAGCTTATCTGTTTAGAAGACAATAATTCTATGTAATCCAATCCAGCAACATGATCATATATGAATTAGCACATACTGTTTTCAATATAGAATAGTAGTTTGTGCATATCCCTGAGATAACAATTATTGCTTGTTTAAAACCTGAAAATGGCACCAAAAGAATTTTGAATTTGTTGCTTGCTGCTCAGGCAGCAACCCCACGAGTTTTTATCATAATCAAATTACTTGTTTGCAAAAAATGTCAAAAATCTGGGAAAGAGTTTCTCCATTGATAGTCTTAATTCTCTATTCAATAGTGTACTTTCTTCCCACTCACCCATGTGGGAGGATATCATACAGTGACATTAACTCATAAGCACTATATTCAATAGGAGGATAGTCCTGACTAACAGGCTTGAAGAGTAGGGACTGCAGGTTGTGTTTGAACCTCAACAAACTCACCTTTCACTTCGAGTTGTTCTAGCCTCTTCTCCAACTGTTCTATTATCTGGTGGAGTGACTTGGTTTCTTCTTCTGCAAATGACTTTTGGAAATCAGTGATGCCCCCCATACTGGTAGTCACCACACAAAACAAAATAGCCACTTGTACAAAGACATGAATGCTTGTAGCCATAACTGTAGCTCCAGTCAGTACTCTAAATTTCACTGTGTTAGTTTGTGGTAACCACAAGAGAACAGGCAGTTTTTATAGTCAGGCCCACTTTTAATGATATTCATTGTGCATTTCTAGTTCTGCCCCATATATAGCTATGTGTATGATGCTTTCCATTGATATCCACAGAGAATGGGAATTGAAATGAAACTCTATACCACATGAATCTGGAATTCTTAATAATTCTGCTTTGGCATAAACAAGTTGATTGAAATGTGTTTGGGGGTTGAGGTGCCTGTGTGTGTGTGTGTGTGTGTGTGTGTGTGTGTGTGTGTGTGTGTGTGTGTGTGTGTGTGTGTGTGTCTGCGTGTCTGTGTGTGTGTGTGTGTGTGCGTGTGTGTGCGTGCGTGTGTGTGTGTGTGTGTGTGTGTGTGTGTGTGTGTGTGTGTGTGTGTGTATTTGTGTGTGTGTGTGTGTGTGTGCGTGTGTGTGTGTGTGTGTGTGTGTGTGTGTGTGTGTGTGTGTATGTGTGTGTGTGTGTGTGTGTGTGTGTGTGTGTGTGTGTGTGTGTGTGTGTGTGTATGTGTGTGTGTGTGTGTGTGTGTGTGTGTGTGTGTGTGTGTGTGTGCGTGCGTGTGTGTGTGTGTACATTTCAGGATCTGCATAACGTGTTTCGTCTTAATAACTAATAAGTATTAGTGACGGTATATTGTGTACGACGGTATGCATTATGATGTCTTAGCAGCACTATTCAAGGTCTAGTGACTGTCAGGATAGCATCCAACTATGCAAGTTTTTACCATGAAACTGTGTCACTGACTGGAAATGAGATTATGATATGCCACTATGCCTTGTAGTTTTAGTAGCTGATGTAATCTTCTATTATTCATGATATCAACGGATGCTCTACTGGTTAAGACATGGTCACTCATGCAGTATGACACATAAATCCACTCTCCCTTGAGACTTGTCATTTTATATGTCATACTGTCCTGGTGTTCATGTCTTGACCACTAAATGATCCTCACCAAAATAGCATGTACAATATGTGTATATTTGTAATGATATTATTATTGTTACAAATCATGTTCCAGTTCCCACATTATCACTTCCTGTAATGAATGTCATTAAATTCACACATCAAAGGATTACATCATTGATCATAACACACATGGTAAATATAAGTCAATCTACCTAATGTTAGTGTATGTGTAGAGTTAGTTATTGTGAGTGTTTCTATTAATCCTATGATTGCACACAGTGTGTTTATGACCATTGGTTGTTGTGTTAGTCAGGTGTAATGTCAGGATCTGTAGAATAGACAGACATATTTGGTGATTATTATACAATCAATGCAATGTTAAGTGTCTCATCTACATCCTTTGAGATGGGCATCTCAACATTGTTTATTCAGTGTTGATGGACCTGTGTGAGTACACCCAGTACATATGTAGGATAGAGCAGTCACTATATGTGAGGTCCCATGCACACTTTGTATGTATACAAATGTGTGCTAATCAAGTCATTTAATATATTCTACTGTATTCACTGTATATTCTATATGTGAAGAGCATTAGTATGTACGTTTATGCCCATCTAAGTTGTGTCCAATTTCTCTGCACACGTTTCCTGTACCTCCTGTCTCCTAAGTAGTAAGTACGTATGTGAAATAGTGCATAGAGTGGGGAAGTACCTATCTTAGCAACACACTTATATGCTGCAATTTCATAAACTGAATGTATAAAGCCTTAGCCATTGTATGAAGTTTCTAATCACATTTTTCCTACTTCCCCTGTTTGTCCTCTTTCTGCACATTCACCTTTTGATCCACTAGATTCTTCTGGTTCTGGCATTCCTGGCTCTCCCTTCTCTCCTCTTAGACCCTTCGTTCCTTGTTCACCTTTCTGTCCAACATTCCCTGGGTATCCTTTTTCTCCTCGTTCACCTTTTGTTCCCTTCAGTCCTGGCACTCCTGTGTCTCCTTTCAGTCCACGTTTACCTTTCTGTCCATCATTCCCTGGTTGCCCTGGTTCTCCTCGTTCACCCCTTTCTCCAATAAATCCTTGTGGTCCCTGGGGTCCTGGTGATCCTGGCAGTCCTAGCTTTCCATTTTTACCCTTCTTTCCACGTGGCCCTGAGTCTCCCTTTTCACCCTCCGTTCCATTTATCCCATTCAGTCCTGGTGATCCTCTAGCCCCTTTTTCTCCAGGTGGACAATTGCATTCATTTTGTCGTCTAGTTCTTTCCAAGAGCTTATCTGTTTCGAAAACAATAATTCTATGTAATCCAATTTAGCAACATGAATTATATATGAATTAGCACGTACTGTTTTCAATATAGAATAGTAGTGTGTACTTATCCCTGAGATAACAATTATTGCTTGTTTAAAACCTAAAAATAGCACCAAAAGCATTTTGAATTTGCTGCTCAGGCAGCAACCCCAGGAGTTTTTATCATAATCAAATTACTTGTTTGCAAAAAATGTCAAAAATCTGGGAAAGAGTTTCTCCATTGATAGTCTTAATTCTCTATTCCATAGTGTACTTTCTTCCCACTCACCCATGTGGGAGGATATCATACAGTGACATTAACTCATAAACACTATAGTCAACAGGAGGATAGTCCTGACTAACAGGCTTGAAGAGTAGAGACTGCAGGTTGTGTTTGAACCTCAACAAACTTACCTTTCACTTCGAGTTGTTCTAGCCTCTTCTCCAACTGTTCTATTTTCTGGTGGAGTGACTTGGTTTCTTCTTCTGCAAATGACTTTTGGAAATCAGTGATGCCCCCCATACTGGTAGTCACCACACAAAACAAAATAGCCACTTGTACAAAGACATGAATGCTTGGAGCCATAACTGTAGCTCCAGTCAAACTCTAAATTTCACTGTGTTAGTTTGTGGTAACCACAAGAGAACAGGCAGTTTTTATAGTCAGGCCCACTTTTAATGATATTCATTGTGCATTTCTAGTTCTGCCCCATATATAGCTATGTGTATGATGCTTTCCATTGATATCCACAGAGAATGGGAATTGAAATGAAACTCTATACCACATGAATCTGGAATTCTTAATAATTCTGCTTTGGCATAAACAAGTTGATTGAAATGTGTTTGGGGGTTGAGGTGCCTGTGTGTGTGTGTGTGTGTGTGTGTGTTTGTATGTGTGTGTGTGTGTGTGTGTGTGTGTGTGTGTGTGTGTGTGTGTGTGTGTGTGTGTGTGTGTGCGTGTGTGTGTGCGTGTGTGTGTAGATGTGTGTGTGTGTGTGTGTGTGCATGTGCGTGTGTGTGTGTGTGTGTGTGTGTGTGTGTGTGTGTGTGTGTGTGTATGTGTGTGTGCGTGTGTGTGTGTGTGTGTGTGTGTGCACAGGGTAGTTATAACGTACATTCGTATTCAGGAGATTTCGGGCGTTTAATGGTTGGAATGTAACATAATTATCACCTACGTCACGACTCACGGAGATTTGATTGCGCAATAATATCGTTCAGGCGACAAACTTCGCGAGAAACGACATGTTTAATGCGACTATGTAATGTTGAAATGGTATCAGGATACAATCAAACATAATCTCCACTTGCATTAGGTGAAATTAAACTCATGCGCTAGAAAAACATATCGGATTAGGCCAAAAAGCGCCTATAACATCGACCATCTAAACAATATCCCAATTACGCGAAAGGTTCACGAGTGGATCACCTTAAAAACCCACGCGCACTATTCATCCCGGTACAAAATTTAGATACATACCTGTAAGAATCTTCCAAGTTAACGTGGGTCGCAGACGATCTTCAGGAACCTTGCAATGTTCGTAGCGATGGCTATTACGTCATAACACCTTGCGTAATAACTATAGAAACGTCACATTAAATGGCTGCTAGGAAGGTCGTTTGTCAAAAATCGTGTTAGGCGCATGAGTAGATGGCCTTTTTCTCGTGTTATTATATTTAATAACGATAAAAAACAACATCATCTACAATCTGACGGTGAGGGAAAACGTTATAAGCAGGTATGTTGAAGTTATGCAAACATTTCGCCGATTTTCCTTGCGTTTTTTGCGCATTTTAGGACATTTTCAGTTATAACTCCTGTATTTCAGCTTATAACATCTTCCCTCACGGCAGATCTTTAGATAATGATATATTCTTTGAATTGGTACCAATTTGGAAACCATTTGAGGCCATCTACTCATGCGCAAAAAGCGATTTTTAGCCAAAAGTATAATATTTTTATGATGTGTTTATAGCTTCTTGGTAAAAGATATTGAATCAATTCTTTATTTAGACTTTAAAAGAATGTTGAAATTATTGGTACGAATGACAAAAATGATACAATATTATTCCTTCGCTTCGTAAACCCGGGTTATTATTTAGGGTTGATTAACGTCCGCCATTTTGTTGTCGTTTACGGGGTCCGTTATAATGACCCTGTGTGTGTGTGTGTAGATGTGTATGTGTAGATGTGTGTGCGTGCGTGTGTACCTTCCAGGATCTGCATAATATGTGTTTCCTCTTAATGATTATTAATAGTGACAATATATTGTGTTCTTACGACAGTATGCATTATATTCAAGGTCTAGTGACTGTCAGGATAGCATCCAACTATGCAAGTTTTACTATAGAACTGTGTCACTGACTGGAAATGAGATTATGATGTACAATTGTGTATGGTAGTTTTAGTAGTTGATGTAAGCTTCAAATATTCACGATATCAACAGAATCTGATGCTATGGTGGTTAAGACATGGTCACTTATATGTCATACTGTCCTGGTGTCCATGTCTTGACCACTTAATAATCCTGTGTGTGTGTGTGTGTGTGTGTGTGTGTGTGTGTGTGTGTGTGTGTGTGTGTGTGTGTGTGTGTCTGCGTGTCTGTGTGTGTGTACATTTCAGGATCTGCATAACGTGTTTCGTCTTAATAACTAATAAGTATTAGTGACGGTATATTGTGTACGACGGTATGCATTATGATGTCTTAGCAGCACTATTCAAGGTCTAGTGACTGTCAGGATAGCATCCAACTATGCAAGTTTTTACCATGAAACTGTGTCACTGACTGGAAATGAGATTATGATATGCCACTATGCCTTGTAGTTTTAGTAGCTGATGTAATCTTCTATTATTCATGATATCAACGGATGCTCTACTGGTTAAGACATGGTCACTCATGCAGTATGACACATAAATCCACTCTCCCTTGAGACTTGTCATTTTATATGTCATACTGTCCTGGTGTTCATGTCTTGACCACTAAATGATCCTCACCAAAATAGCATGTACAATATGTGTATATTTGTAATGATATTATTGTTGTTACAAATCATGTTCCAGTTCCCACATTATCACTTCCTGTAATGAATGTCATTAAATTCACACATCAAAGGATTACATCATTGATCATAACACACATGGTAATTATAAGCCAATCTACCTAATGTTAGTGTATGTGTAGAGTTAGTTATTGTGTGTATTTCCATTAATCCTATGATTGCACACAGTGTGTTTATGACCATTGATTGTTGTGTTAGTCGCGAAAGCGTAACTTCATTTGAGCAAATTTCATGACAGTATGTTGGTTGTCATGGTAATATCATCACGCCACATCATCAGTCATGAGATGTTTACAGACTTCCACATATAATATAGTTATAGTAAAACTACTACTATGATGAATGCAGTACAATACAGTTGAATACATTTATATGTATACCTATGATAGTCATTGGTGTTCTTTTAGTACTTAATGTTGTTGTGTTGCTTGGTTGAGTGTGTATCCACATTTCCCTGTGTTACAGCCATTGCCAAGGAGATGCGTTTGAAAAGGGACAATGTAGCAGATCCGGTCAAATTCCTCTCAAACATTGCCGTCCACCTATCAGGTCCATCCAGAACTCCAGGAGCTGTCATTGTGGGAAGCTCTGGAGTCCGTATCTTCACTCCAAAGCCAATCAGTACACTTCTGTCATCTGTGGGCGGGACTAATGTGATGTTGGGTCTCATCGCCATGGCAACCACAGCAGAGTGTCTGTATGCCTCAGTAAAGGCCCTGGTGTGCACAGTTGGCGGGAACAGTGTTGCTTTGAAGGACATGGAGAAATCGGGCAGTTTCAAGGTGAGTGGCATGTCGTGTGGGAAGATCAAAGGGAAACTGTATTCAAGTACAGTTTACATACAAATGTACAATATATACTACAATTGTTCATGTGTACTGTATATTCATGTTCAATTACCTGCACACATGTACATGCATATACACTCCCAAACTACACACATTACATTATGTATATATTATATAGTTCGTTATAAGAGTGCTCCACTGTATACATATGTAGTGTGTCAACACACTCTACCAGTTATATCTCTCACTCCTCCCGTTTTCTCTTCTCTCAAGATTCTCGGCATGTTCCTCCGCTCAAAGAGCTCACTCCTCAATGGGAACATTCTCCATCTTATTCTCAGCCTCGTGGGGACACTGGACAGCGAACACGAGTGCATTGAGATCCCCTACCCCCAGGCCTTCAAGGACCTGCTAGCTGGTGAGCTAAAGTCTCATTATTCTGTCAAACAGACAGGGGAATATTCAAATTACCAAATTCCCCCATGGAAGAACTACAACCTCGTTTCCCCCTTGGCATATGTCTCATATCCAGAACTTTGTGCATGTCTGTCACAAGGCTGTACAAGTTTGCATGAGCCTGTATTGTAGGCGTTAGCTACACGTTTTTGCATTTGAATATAGGATTCAGACTGCGATGTTTCCAACTGTTGTTGGGAAAATCCATTTGAATTCAGGTGCATTTAGAAATCCAGTCTAGTAAAGAGAGTTCTTCACTGGATGTTTCAACCCTGTGGGTGGTCTTCAGCTGCAGAATTTTCCCAACAACAAGTTTGTACAAGCTTGTATTGTTTGTAGAAAGGTTGTAGGAGGTGACTACAAGTTTGTACAAGCTTGTATTATCTTGTAGAAAGGTTGTAGGAGGTGACTGCAAGTTTGTACAAGCTTGTATTGTTTGTAGTAAGGTTGTAGGGGGTGGCTGCAAGTTTGTACAAGCTTGTATTGTTTGTAGAAAGGTTGTAGGAGGTGACTACAAGTTTGTACAAGCTTGTATTATCTTGTAGAAAGGTTGTAGGAGGTGACTACAAGTTTGTACAAGCTTGTATTGTTTGTAGAAAGGTTGTAGGAGGTGACTACAAGTTTGTACAAGCTTGTGTTATCTTGTAGGAAGGTTGTAGGGGGTGGCTGCAAGTTTGTACAAGCTTGTATGGACCTTTAGTAAGGTTGTAGAAGGTGGCTACAAGGTTGTACAAGCTTGTACAGTGGGCCCCCTATAATCCGGCCCCCTGAAATACGGACACCGTGCTAAAACAGAAGCATAATCTTGGAACCAACTTTTTCTGTATTTTAATGTATGTAAAATGCCCTCTGAAAAAGTACAAATTACCCCCCGCATCTATAGTTCATTATGTCCATTAATTCCAATCCAAAGTACATAACCCCTGAAATAAGGACATCCCTATAATCAGGACACGAAAAGACAGACCCAAGGTGTCCTGATTACAGGGGTCCCACTGTATTATCTTGTAGTAAGGTTGTAGAAGGTGGCTACACGTTTGTACAAGCTGGTAGTATCTTGTAGTGAGGTTGTAGAAGGTGGCTACAAGTTTGTACAATCTTGTATTATCTTGTAGTGAGGTTGTAGAAGGTGGCTACAAGTTTGTACAAGCTTGTATTATCTTGTAGTGAGGTTGTAGAAGGTGGCTACAAGTTTGTACAAGCTTGTATTATCTTGTAGTAAGGTTGTAGAAGGTGGCTACAAGTTTGTACAAGCTGGTAGTATCTTGTAGTGAGGTTGTAGAAGGTGGCTACAAGTTTGTACAAGCTTGTATTATCTTGTAGTAAGGTTGTAGAAGGTGGCTACACATTTGTACAAACTTGCATAAACATGATTGCTACCACTTTGTTTACAGTTTTTCCTTCAAATTCCTATATATGTAGGTTGTGACATGGTTGTATATTTCATGTGGACTATCTCATTGCATGTTTTTACTCTTTGTTACATGTTTAGAGATTTAAGTGTTTCCTATTAGTTACATGTTGTACAGATCTAAGTGTTTCCTGTGTGTTCTTTGTGTATGGATCTGAGTGTTTAGAGTGAAGCTTCTCAAGACATCCAGCGTTCTCTTCTGCAACATTTCAGGGAGTTGTTGGTTGCTGGAGTGTGAGTATGTGCACATGTATCCACAAGCTGTTCATGTATGTGTGTGTCTGTATGTTTTATATACAATGTATGTATACATACAATAAATATCAAAGTACATTATTATGTGTGTATGTCTATGCACGTGTGTTATATAGTATGTATGTATAATTGTATGCAGTACATATCGAATTGCATGTGTATGTATGACATTGTATGTATGTATCATTGTATTCAGTACATTTCAAATTATATTATATATATGTATGTGTGTCTGTGTGTATCACTGACGTGTGCTACATTTTGCTTATGTACAAACAGTTTTTCCTTTGATCTACCCCTCAACCAATTCAAATACAATTATGTACGTATGTGTATATAGGTTAACACTGTAATCAGCCAATGTGCTTCAACAACAGTACGTGTATCCTGGTTGAGGGGTAGACCAAATGAAACCTGTGCATACATAAGCCATGTAGCACAGGTCAGTGATACAACACAGGCCTGTATGTGTAACTCTTATACAGTGTGTATTGAATTACAGTGAATTCTCGTTAACCTGCCACCGCTTTATTGTCCAAATCTTTGCATGTGTGCGTTTGTGTGTGTGTGTTTGTGTGTGTGTTTGTGTGTGTGTGTGTTTGTGTGTGTGTGTTTGTGTGTGTGTGTGTGTGTGTGTGTGTGTGTGTGTGTGTGTGTGTGTGTGTGTGTGTGTGTGTGTGTGTGTGTATGCATGTGTGTGCGTGCATGTGTGTGTGTGTATTGGTGTACATGTGAGTGTGCATGTGCATGTCTGTGTGTGTGCATGTGCAGTGTGTGGTGAGGTGTGTGTACGTGTGTTTGTTTGCACGCATGTTGTGTTTATGTGTAGTTCTGAATACCATACATATTGTAACATGGTTTAACTTAGTATAACATAACATATAATAACATATTATTTCACATTATGTATATCTGTGATGTTTTACCTGCTTCAGACTTTGGCAGAACATGGTGAACACTCTTCCCGAGAAATCCAAGAAAGGATTTCACAAGAACTGTTATCCTGTCTACTCCCTGGAGCCGGAGACTCCAGTGGTGGAGGAACCCGTTAGCAAACGACAGTGTCAGAGGTCAGTCTTCTCTATTGTCGGAGGAGGCTCAAGCCATTCAGGCCATTTTTCTTGAATAAATTCATGTTAATTTGGAAATGTGTATATTGTATTTTATACAAAGCTAGAATGAAACACAATATATGTATGATGGAGAATCATCAAGACAAAAGCCTACAAGGGATCCTCCAAATTGCCTTTTGTCCTGTATTGATTTTTCTTCTTATCTGGAGTTTGTATCATAGAGTATCTACATACACTGCTACATAAACAAAATAAAGCTAAAGATTTGGTATTAATTGAATGGCAATTTGCCTCAAGGGTGTTTATCAGAAAGAGTTTCTACTGTCCCTTTACGGCTTATGAATAATTATTATATATAGTGATGTCAGTTATTGCTTTATTCAATGGCTGTATCTACTGTACGTATTCATTCTTACATTGTATTTTCTTAATCTTGTTTCCCATGGGACAGCCATTTTGTTGGAGCCGATAGAGCATTTATCAGCATTGAAATGGCTTGGAAGTCAGCTTCAGGTGAAGACAGAAACAACATCCGAGAAGTGATCCCCAAGTTCTACTACCTCTCAGACTTCCTCACCAGCAGCAACATGTTTGTGCTCGGTGAGTGGTGGAGTGAGTGGGAGTGTCTAACCCATCAGCTTCTCTCCACAGTCGTTTTGGTGAACACCTGTGCAATGGAAGTCTCATACCTGGCCAATAGGTATCTTATATACACATTTGATAAACAACTGAAAAAATTGTAAACACAAGCATGGAAAAAATACCTGGGTACGAAGCTAGTACATTAGCATATGTCATGTTTTTCCGACTCCACTTCTCTCTGCATTCTGTCTAGCTCTGTATCCCCAAATGACTATCCACTGTAATGTTAACGTGATGTTTGTTTCCAATTGCATGGAATATATGGATTTGTGTGGAAATCTTACACTGTATGTAAAAGATTTGAATTTGAGTTTCCTATCGTGTGATAGCGTGCTAGTTCAGTATAGAGCTGTTGGAGGTCATGTGAAAGGCACATTACCAATGTGTTGATTGGATGTTATGGAATATGACAGTCACATGACCAAGATGCATGTAATATTACAAGCATACTGTTTAGAAATACTGTTTAGAAATATTAAGTGTATATCCAACTATAGAAGCAGTATAGTTGGATATACACTTAATATTTCTCCATCTCATTATGCATAACGATAAGATTTGAATTTGAATTGAATATTATAATTGCAGCATCAATCATGTTTGCAATCTAACTGAGTGTTCATGACCTAGTGAATTGTATGTGTTTCTCAAGTTCCTAGTTCACACACTACAAGTGAGTATAATGTTGTTCAATGTGCTAGTCTCTGGAACGAAGCTTCATTTCACTACACTTGAGAGAACCGGAGAATGAGTTCCGTTCGTGAATGTAACCATCGTTGTTGTATGGATTGTTCAGGTTTGTACAGTAGCACCGATTGAACCACCACCCTGCTCTGTGGAGCTGAGCACAGTTTCCTGACCAGTTATCATTATCCCTGTCAGGTGTTGAGAATGGCATACCATCATTGTTAAGAGATGACACACAAGCCCTCATGCCATCACCAGCTGTTCCACTGTATGCTCCAAGATCTAGTCTGTACTTGTTGGCAGCATTGTGAACAGCAATGGAGCTGTAGATGGCATATTTGTATATACCTTTGTTGGTGGTCATGTCAATTCTCAACTCGGCAGCACAAACACTGAATGTCAAGCAGTTGATCTTCTTCAATCCAAGCCAATGTTCGTACTGTAGATCTCCAAATCCTTCTTCGTAATCGGTCCAGTTGCGATTGAAGTCCAATTGAGCATGTCTTCTTCTCTGAAACACGATCCATTGTCCATTTTTCATGTCACAAAATACTTTGAATGGTTTGGTATTGGGACAGTTTGATGCAATAGTGTAGACCCCATCTTGAGTACATCCTCTCTGATAGACCTCCTTACAGTCCCGAGGTATGGTATCCCCAGATGGTGTACCTGAGAATGAAGTGAATACACTAACCTGACCAGTACATGTAGTTCTTGCATGATATTTGTAGTCTTTAGTCCTAGTAGCTATCTATCCCAGTGTCCTAGTGTGTAGTGTGCAATAGTATGATTGAACTCACATTGTGCATTTGTGATGTGTGTTCCAGCTAGGATGAATCCAATAGTGAGGATGACTGGTGTGAGTAAATTCTCCATTGTCATCTTGTGTCAGTAGTTGAAGTAACTGCAGTGACCTCCAATGCAGGTTGATATCTTGTTCACTTGTTGTCTTTCTCCCTTTGAGCTGATTGTGTTGTTGTAGGTGGTCACTTCTCTTCTTTTATAGCCCAACCCCCTGCAGAAGTGTGTGGGCGTGTGGATCATAAGATGACCATATTTGGTCAAAACTGATAGGAGACGTCACACAGTGCACCGTCAACTCTCCCCTGACCTGTGTACATGAGAGGCTATAGGCTAGGTACACGGAGGACACTGGGACACAGCTATACGTAGTCGAGGTTGATATCTTGTCCACTTGTTGTCTTTCTCCCTTTGAGCTGTTTGTGTTGTTGTAGGTGGTCACTTCTCTTCTTTTATAGCCTTCTCCAAAGGAAGTGTGAGTGTTTGTGGTTAATCTAGTGATTGCCTATATTAGTGTTTAATACAGTGTGTAATTATTCCTGTGGTCAACTTCAGAGTTCCGTGAGTGTGTTATTGTAAGTATTTGTAATAGTGCAATTGTACACTTTTTATGGTATACTAATCAAATTACTTGTTACATTATACTTCATCTCACTGAGATGTTCCATGGTTTTGTGGTTTATTATGTATTCCTATAATATGATTGATACATTAACATTCAACACTAATGTATGCACATACACACATCTGCATACACACACATGCACACACACACACGCACGCACACACACACAACACACTTGTACACACACTCACGCACACACGCACGCACACACACCATAAAGAAACTGTCCAGTGGTTGCCTATATTAGAGTATACTGCAGTGTGTAAGTAATCCTGTGGTCAACCTCAGAATTTCTGTTTGGGTGATATTGTAAGTATTTGTAATAGTGCAATTGTACACATTTTATAATACTAATCAAATTACTTGTTACATTATGCTTCATCTCACTGAGATGTTCCATGGTTTTGTGGTTTATTATGTATTCCTATATGATTGATACATTAACATTCGACACTATGTATGCACATACACACATCTGCATACACACACATGCACACACACACACGCACACACACACACACACGCACACACACACACAACACACTTGTACACACACACACGCACGCACGCACGCACGCACACACACCATAAAAAAACTGTCCATAATTTCCGCCAAACTGAGGACATGTACTGTACATACTGTGTTATTAGCACCATGTAGGGGAGGTGTTTATGAGGTTACAAACAGTGAGTTACTGGCTGTACATTACATCATTTGTCTAAGGCAGTTTGTGAGCAACAAGGTGATGAGGAAAAGCAGTCAAACTAAGAATGAGTCAAAAGAAAGGCTAAGACATACTATACCACAGATATTGTATATATGCAATTGTATGTATGCACACACGCACACACACACACACATGCATGCATCCACACACGAACACACATGCACATACACACACACACACACACACACACACACACACACACACACACACACACACACACATACACATACGTACACACACACATGCACACACACGCACTCACACAAACACGCACGCATGCACACACGAACACACATGCACATACACACACAAACGCACACACACGAACACAGATGTTCATACACACACACATACACACACACACACACACATACACACACACACGCGAGCGCACATACACACACATGCACACACACACACACACACACACACACACACACACACACGCACACACACATGCATGCACACATGCACATACACACACATGCACACACACACACACACACACACACACACACACACACACACACACACACACACACACACACACACACACACACACACACACACACACACACACACACACACACACATGTGCACACCTAAACTTAAGTAGGCTGCCCCAGAGAAGATAACTGCGAGCAAACTAAAGAGGCAGACCAAGAAGAAGAGGACTGCCAAGCCTAAGACTGTCAAGCCCAAGGCCACCAAGCCAATGACTACCCGAACTCCCCCAAGAAGGCCAGCAAGTAAGCTGCCTTCCTTTAACCGACACAACCCCAAGAAACGGCTTTTTTTAAAGCCACCTCCTTTCTCCAGAAGTATTTAGTTATTTAATGTATTGTGTTATAATTGCCGTTCGTGGTTATACCCTGTATTAGTTGTAGTATTTGGTTTGGCTGTGCATGTTCCATCACTGTAAAATCGTAATGTTAAATCTACCTATTGTACATGTGGTTGCATGGCAAAGCATTCATAGTGTTAATTTTGAGACTAGCAACAGTGTTCAATACAATGTCATATTCATAGTATCCTCTCCAGAAGTATTCAAATTTATGGGATATCATCATAATTTATTAATTATTTAATTATTCAATGTAAAGTGTTATATAATTGTCGTTCATGGTTATACCTTGTATTAGTTGTAGTACAGTGGAACCTCTCTATTACAAAATTCTGAATTGCAGAAACCTCCATAATGAGGACACCATTCTGTGTCCCAGTGTAGTACATGTAGTGTATTAAGTGACCTCTGAATTGAGGACACATCTGCAATTAGGACTAAAATCAAGGTCCCAAAGTGCCCTTAATAGAGAGGTTCCACTGTATTTGGTTTGATTGCGTTCCATCATTGAAAGACCGTAATTTTGAATCTACCTATAATATGTGGTTGCAGTGTAAACCACCCACATGCATAGTGTTGTGATGATGAGAATATATATATAATAGCAACAATGTTCAATACATATGCATAGTATCCATTCCAAAGTATTCAATTTAATGGGATAACAAACATGTTGAACGCAATGCAATACATTATTGTTGCTCAAGGTTATGCCCTCTATCAGTTGTATTTGGTTTACCTATTTGCAAAAATTGGTTATGGATAGTATATTGCCGTAGTGATTGTGTGTGTCAATATTGGTGTATAGTATTATTCAAGTTTGTTTCATTATGGTCATACCATAAGAGTTATGGCTGCATACCATTACACACTTTATCACATCTCACACCTCACACTGCCTACCACAGTAGCTCCACAACTCCAAGGTGTCATCATTGCTTTTTGTTGCTGCTCTTCGATCTCTTGTGTTGGGACAAATTTGACGAACAGTGCCTGTTGGTGGATCAACCATTAAATTATCATGTCATGACAATATTAACCCTTCCCGTGTGACAATATATTCGAACAACTTGCATGCTAATTGTCTGTACATTGTATGTGTGATTTACGTTGTACAAGTCACTGACTAAAAGCTCATAGCCAGCCAAGAGTAGATAAATTTTGTTTAAGACAAGAGTACACTTCATCAATAATGAACCAAGAGGATGCATACATGTACATATACATGTCCTATATGTATGAAATCATGCATGCTTGGGAATGCACACATATATATTATGGTTATAGGTGCTACATATTAGCTTTAATTGTACCACGATATTGGACATATGTGTATTCCTAACAGATGAAAGTTAATCGATGGGACTTGAATTTAATTGGTGCACATTGGCCACATATGATTCAGATATGATGCAACCATAGTCGACACTGGAGAAACAGTTCACTTATATATAGGCCTTTGTTTGGAAGAATAGTCGAGGAGAGGGGTCAAAATTCAAGAACGCAACACTATGATTACAATAGGAGATACAACTCTGTATTATACAATATAAGTATTGATCAATAAAAATTGCATGGAAAGTTAAGCCTTGGAGATACTGTATAAGGATAAAATGCTCATATGCGTAGCCTAAGAATAATGGGCAGGTTAGCATGCTTGCTTCCATACCAAAGGCACAGAATTATAAGCTGAGTGAAAATCCATGTACATGCATTGTAGAGTCCATGTGTTGGGATAACTGCTATAATATAATACCAATTACGATATGACTAGTCATTACAGATGTTTGATGACACAATTCTCTCCCTGGTGTATCAATATTATTATCATTATTGTTTTTATTAGAATGCGTTGTAGAACAATTGTCCAAAATAGCACTGAAAAGCAAACTTTAATAACTTCTTTCTTGATATCCACATCTTCATCATGTTCCTGGCTATTCTGGGCACTTTCAAATTGCTCAAGGACGTCACCTGCTTCTTCATCCTCCTCTTTCATACAAACCCTAGGAATCTCCAGTTTTGCACTATAGTTAAAAAGTATAATAGTGCTATATAGTTATAAAGTATAACATGTATAGTGATATATATTAGGGCTGGGAATTGGCTGAAAATTACAAATCAATATAGTCAATATACAGTAACCGATTGATTAATTGATCAACCACCGGAAGTAATCAAGTGGGCGTAACCGGAAACCACTCCCACTTTATTAGACTAAGTAGTCATCCAATTGACATGAAGTGAAGTCCACAGAGTCCTTTTCACAATTCAGGTACTCTTGAAGTACGAAATTGAATCCATGAAGTGAAGGTTCTGGGTAATAAGGTGGGAGTGGCTTCCTGGTCTACTCACTTAATTACTTTCTGTGATTAATCGATTTGCTTGCACTATTAACGGTAATCAGATTTGAAATGAATATCGATTGATTAATCGGTTAACGATTAATCGTCCCAGCACTAATATACATCCACAACATTATAACTCAACCGGAATTAATAATAGCACTTTTGAATGATAACTTGTGCTATATTCGACAATCATTGCATAATTCAACAAAATATTGCGCAATAACAATAACGTCATTTAAATGGCTGCCGAATACGTTTTCTATCTGGTTCTTTGTTCAAGTTGAATAGGACTGTCTCGTTCGACTGTCTTGTGCCTTCGTAGTGGAGTTTTGCTGCCATGGCGTCACTTCTGAGGTCTTTTCTCCACGGAAGCCATCAGGTAAGACTTACTCAACAAGTTTATGTTGCCTCAGTTCATCAGAATGATTCGCTCGGATACTCGCACGGCCAGGAAACTTAGACCAAATCGCTGATGTTATTTTACTTGCATGTTCGGGTAGATCTATCAATGCGATATCGTCTGCGATTGTCGCTTTTGTACCTTAAATGGTAAAAGTAAGGTTACGTAACACGGGTAGATAGAGTTCTTCTTTAGTTGTGACGTTATCGCGCCTCAATTTCTTGCGAGTTCACCTCACGATTCCCTCCTCGAACGTGCGATTCAATACATCCAGGTTCTACTCAAGAATTTAGTACTGTAGAATGTTGACACCACACAAATACGCACAGACAATCACACACACACACACACACACACACACACACACACACACACACATGAACACACATAGATCACCAATTC
>OZ026547.1:2606130-2608630 GCA_964020155.1 Chondrilla cf. caribensis | reverse complement strand
GAAATCAATATTTGTCATTGTATGTTCGTAGGAGAAGGTGTTTGGTATTCTGGAGTTTGTAGTCTGTACCCTCAACTATGTACCCTCAGCAGAGCTGGCCAATATCAGCTTGCTGCTACAAGACCACACACAGTAAGTAGTCTTGACACACAATGCACATACGTACTACACACATTGTAATCCTCCCTTATCAACCTCCTTATCAACTTCTATCAACCTGTCGTATTAACTGTCCTATCAACTTCTATCAACATCTACTTTCGACCTCTATCAACCTCCCTTTGTCAATCTCCACTTTTGACTTCTATCAACCTCTCCTTTCATCTTCTTTCTACCTCCCCTATCAAACCATCCCATCAACTTCTATCAATCTCCCTTATAAATTTCTATCAACGTCCCCTATCAACCTGTCCCATCAACTTCTATCAACCTCCCCTATCATCTTCTATCAACCTCCCCTATCAACTTCTATCAACCTCCCCTATCAACTTCTATATGATTATTGTAGACACTTGGAGTTGGCTGTGCTAGTATTAAACAACCTGATCAAGTTGGCCACAAACAACGTCAACTGCAAAGAAGTGTTTCGTGAGGTTGGAGTTGTGCTAGTGTTGATGAACTGTCTCAAGGAGAGGGTTGCTATACTAGCCGAGTCAGAACCAGGAGAAGGTGTGTGTGTGTGTGTGTGTGTGTGTGTGTGTGTGTGTGTGTGTGTGTGTGTGTGTGTGTGTGTGTGTGTGTGTGTGTGTGTGTGTGTGTGTGTGTGTGTGTGTGTGTGTGTGTGTGTGTGTGTGTGTGTGTGTGTGTGTGTGTGTGTGTGTGTGTGTGTGTGTGTACTATACATATGTGTGTACTGTAGGTATGCATGTACTGGTATACTGTATATACGTATGTATTTGTAAATTGTATGTACTGTACGTGTATGTGCACTGTATACGTATATGTACGTATGTGTGTACAGTATAGTGGTGATTGAAGCATAACACTACCAGCCCACAAGTGCCTCTTGAGGCACGTATCTGCTCGTTGTTGCTTGTCACAGCTTCCTTTGTCTCTTCATCTTTAGCACTGTCGGTGAGTGTGGTGGAGGCTGTCCATCACTACCAAGCTCCTCAAACTATGTCTGAACTGCAAGATCAGTTCCTGTATCTTCTGGTGGAATGCTTGAGAATACTTCTTGATGGTGTGTTGTGTTGTGTGTACTTGCATGTGTGCGTGTACTTGTGTGTGTACGCGTGCACACATGTGTGTGAATGTGTGTCTGTATATGTGTGTGTGTGTGTGCGTGTGTGTGTGCGTGTGTGTGTGTGTGTGTGTGTGTGTGTGTGTGCGTGCGTGCGTGCGTGTGTGTCTGCGTGCATACATGCATGTACATACGTATTCCTATGTGTATACTTGTACGGTTATGTACGTAATACAGACAATCAATGGTTGTATGTGTACTTGTGTGTGTACTCATGTATTCAATGCACAATGTACTCTTTGTGCAGAAGTGGGGGTGTATTTCACTACTGATTCACTTATGTATTCACACATTTGAATTTATTACAATAATAGCATGTTTCTGTCTTTGATGCGTTTCCTAGGCAACAATCAAAATGTTCAATTCTTCCGATCTTCTGACGGGTTCAAGATAGTGACAGACATGATGCCTTACGGGACCACGAGACGCTTGGCATGTGGATTGCTGTCTCTACTGCTGGTTTCCGAAGGTTCGGAGATATAGTCTAGTCTAGTGTATAGTGTATAGTGTATAGTGTAGTCTAGTGTATAATGTATAGTGTATAGTGTATATTGTATAGTGTATAGTGTATAGTGTAGTCTAGTGTATAGTGTATAGTGTATAGTGTAGTCTAGTGTATAGTGTACAGTGTATAGTGTAGTCTAGTGTATAGTGTATAGTGTATAGTGTATAGTGTATAGTGTATAGTGTATAGTGTAGTCTAGTATATAGTATATAGTGTATGGTGTAGTCTTTAGATGTTGTGTGCCATATTGCTTGTACGTACGTATAATATTATTATAGTTTTTGTTTTGTTCTGCTTTTTTTGTTGTGTGTTTATAGTACATATGTACGTATGTACAACTGTATGATGTTGCATATGTTATTGTAGATGTTGTATTTTGTTGTTTACATGTATAGACAAGTATGTGTACTATTGCATCGTATGTGTTTATGATGTTGTATATGCTGCTGTTATTGTTGTGTGTGTTTACAGTATGTTCAACTGTATGATGTTGTGTATATGGTTTATGTTGTTGTTTTGTTGTGTGCATGCACATGTTTGTGTTGTTGTGTTGTATACACACTAGGTAAGCTATAGTGACTGGTGACAAATATGTACGTATATCTTGTAAGTCACTGAAGTCTGTAGCAGTATGTAGTTTGTGATCTTGTTATTGTTGTTTTTGTTGTTGTTGTTGTTGTTGTGTATGTGTGTTAGTGTGTGTGCAGCATGTACATCTCATATTGTGTATCTATACGACATGCGAACATTTG
>OZ026547.1:2566130-2601130 GCA_964020155.1 Chondrilla cf. caribensis | reverse complement strand
TAATGTCCGAAGTCCGACTGTTATTTCGAACACTGCAATCGTACATATACGTACACATACATACACTGGTGTATGTACATATGTATGTACAATAAGACATTATTATATGTACGTACAGATTTACATTCATGTACATGTACATGATATGTAAACACACATGTATGTACACACATGTCTTGAATTGTTTCTTTAGGCTGGCCTGCCTGGAAGATTGATACAAAGGTGTTCAGCTGCACTGGCCGATGAGAATCACCCTCTCCACCAACCTCTTCAGAGAACATTTGAAAAACTGTCCTACCAATCAATGTCCGCAGCTGACCTGAGGTGTGTGGGTGTGTTTATTTATTAGAGGTCCGCGTTTTTTATTGGACGCATACAAGCATGCATACATGCAAACATGCGGAGATGCATACGTGCATACGTGCAAACGTTTTGATATAAACATGCAAGCAAACATGCATACATGCGTACATGCATACATGCATACGTGCAAACGTTTTGATATAAACATGAAAGCATACAT
Source organism: Chondrilla cf. caribensis (assembly GCA_964020155.1). Lineage (NCBI taxonomy): Eukaryota > Metazoa > Porifera > Demospongiae > Chondrillida > Chondrillidae > Chondrilla > Chondrilla cf. caribensis. The sequence goes on along the minus strand of OZ026547.1, from coordinate 2,600,607 downwards.
GTAAACATGATGCATACCTATATGCACATACGTATAAGTGGAAATATTCATACATACGTACATGCAAACACTAATACATGTAAGCATATATGATGTACATTCAAACACATGCATGCACATGTGTATAACTTACAACTTTCTGAGGCCAATGTGTCATTAATGATAATTCTATAAAATTCACCATAACTTGACACCCTTCCTAATCTGACATTGTATATATTGTTGGATTATCAGGGAAGCATATTATAGCCTTCCATGCCTAATACTGCATACTTTTTATCTGCTGCTGGCTACTCTATTACATGGTACATACTGTACATACAAATACAATAGGTGTATGTGTACGTGTGTGTGTGTGTGTGTGTGTGTGTGTGTGTGTGTGTGTGTGTGTGTGTGTACTGTACACACTAAATTTTACTGACTTCTGTACAAATCAATTTCTCCAGGAACTTTCTGCGCCTTGGAGGCCCTCTGTTTTGTAAGTACAATGAAGTGGTTGACACTGACAAGTATATCAAGGTGTGTGTGTGTGTGTGTGTATGTGTGTGTGTGTGTGTGTGTGTGTGTGTACGTGCACGTGTGTGCATGCATGTGTGTGTGTGTGTGTGTGTGTGTGCATGTGTGCATGTGTGTGTATGTACACACGTGTGTGTGTGTGTGTGTGTGTGTGTGTGTGTGTGTGTGTGTATGTGTGTGTGTGTGTGTGTACATGTGTATGTGTGTATATAAAAATAAGTGCATATGGCACTAATACTAGCTACATATCCTTGTGGTTCACCCATTCTCCATTCTTATTGCTCCCACAGATCAGCCCACAGCTGCCCTTTGATATGTGTGATCTTTCGTTGACCCCGGAAGAGGATGTAATCCTCTCCTTTGAAGGGTACGACCCTCAGAAGCCAGATTATGACATCACTGTGGATGCCGAGTCTCAGAAATCCTTCGGAGGCTCGTTGTCACTGACGCGAATTCAATCCCTTGTTTCCATGACAACTCCGCGGGGTGCAATTGGAAAATTGATCTCGCCAGCTTTCATAGACTTTAATCTCAGTGTTGATGGTTTCGGATATCTCTTTCTGCCGTCTGTATTTCCACAGCCCATTCAAATCCCAAATCAAACTGGACCGCCCATCATTGGAGGGGTGGGGTCAGGAGAAAGGGTATTCCCCCCTCCTAATGGTCTCACATTTTCAACATGGATTTGTATCGTGAAGCATGAATTTCCAGTGAGGTCAGTAGTGCAACGAATGTGAACCGTTATAATTACACATTCCCCGCAACTTGTCGGCAGACTCAATGCAAATGGAACACTTCAATTTCTACACAGAATCGCGGTTAACCTGAATGTACTTCAGCCACTTACGTAGTTGTATTCAATGCGTAATCATTTTCACGGATTCATTTCTTAACAGTTTCCACTGAAACACTTTCTTTTTTAGGTGGACACGTCTCCTTAGTAGCAGCTGCTCTCTTTTCCCAGAACATTTTGTCCGCCTAAGATTACATGTGGCCGATCATGTGATGATTTTAACCGGAAAATGTCCAATGTCCCATCGTTGTCATAAGCCCTGCTATGTACACAAATACATACATATGTATGTGAATATCATTGTGATGTGTGTATGCGTACGTACAATAGTACACCTTAGATGTAGTAATCAAAGGGATAGTGAATTCCATCTTACCAAACAAACCTTCCTCGTGTTATAGTGTGGACAGAAGACGAAGCATGAGTCGTGAATCATCACCGAAGATCGAGGACCCCAAGTTTGCTGACATCTTCACTCTCTATCAGAGCATTGAAGGGGCTGAATTGAAGAAGAAGAGGAGCTATTCTTGTCTCACTATTGCTCTATCTCTGAAAGACCAAATGTTGATTGTGTCTACTCAAGCTCATTCTCTAAAGGGTGTGTTTGTGTGTGCGTGCGTGCGTACGTGTCAGTACAAAGGTATATATGCATGCATACTTACGTATACGTACATATCTAATGTGTGTATACTTAGGTACGTATGTACATTTCTATCGTACATGCATGTGTATACACAACATATGTATATACATGCATACATACAGTGGCATACTTGGATAGATGTTCACATTTTCCTTTGTGTGCAATACTTATAGTCCCTCTCCTCACTTTGTCCTCTCTCCCCCTCATTCTCAGGAGCAAGACGATCACGATTTGACATGGAAGAACACACTCTAAGCAGACATGCTCGTGATAAGATAAAGGAGGCTTCCTTTGACTGTTCTTGTCTGTTCGAGGAGTCCAAGTGGCATCATGTTGCCATTGTCATTCACAAGAATGTGATAAGAGGAGCAAATGCATCACTGTACTTGAATGGGGCTTTGGTGGATACACAGAAGGTGTGTGTGTGTGTGTGTGTGTGTGTGTGTGTGTGTGTGTGCATGTGTATGTACGTGTGTGTGTGTGTGTGTGTGTGTGTGTGTGTGCATGTGTATGTACGTGTGTGTGTGTGTGTGTGTGTGTGTGTGTGTATGTGTGTGTGTGTGTGTGGTGTGTGTGTGCATGTATACGTACATTTGTGATTGTATGTGTGTTTGTGTGTGTGTGTGTGTGTGTGTGTGTGTGTGTGTGTGTGTGTGTGTGTGTGTATTGGTACGTGTGTACATGCACAGGTATGTTGTACACCCCTTCTCCTCAGCTACACATCACATCTTCCATTGTCTTCCAGGTCACCTACATTCAGCCTGTTGTGAACCAATCCTCTCTGTCGGCAAAAGATGTCAACACATTGACCAGTGTGTCCATCAACGGGATCATAGGGACTCACACATCTCTGAGACACTGTCTTCCGATCTGCTACAACCTTGGTCCCACGTTCCTTTTCGACGAACCCATTTCTCCTTCCAGTATCCCCTTGATTTGGAAGCTGGGATCCACCTACATGGGTTGTTTCCAGGCCCCAGTGATGAAGGACAGTGTGAGTTTCTTGTGAAGGAGGAGTGTGAACTAGTGCTGGAGGATGTCCCCTGGGGAGTATTCAACTAAATAGCCAAATATGCTCTCTAGTCTCAGAATTGAATGCTAGGTGTAGTGTGAATTAGTGCTTGGCAAACCCCTTTGAGAATATTCAACTAATAGCCCCTACTAATAATCCTATGTGACTACGAAAATATCACGATATTCCCTTGAAAGTATTTAACTACCAATAGTCCCTATCAATATTGCAATATCCCATTAATACCATTCAACTACATACTTCCTATCAATATCCCGATATATATAAATATAACTAAATTGCCGCTATCAATATCCCAAAAAGTGGTATTTTGTGTGGGCAGATCAAAGTGTAAAGTGTGTGAATGTCTTCACTAATTGTACACCTCCCTTGCCAGGTAATTGTTATGAAATTTTGGCAATTAATTGCCTAGCAACTCATTGTTCAGCTATAATAACATACTGTGGGAGAGTTGAAAAACAATTACTGTGGTGTTTGAAATTTTCGTGTGACGTAAATTTCGTAAATTGCTTGATTTAGGACTGTTCACAATTTTATAAGATTATTTTATCGTTAACACTTCCAGGACACTTTTGCATTATAATAGGTGACAGTACAGTACAGTGCTATCGTAGTCGAGACAAAGTTCTGGTGTTTCTGATATTCCACCTTGGTAAGGCCCTCGCTTTTTGGAATTTTTCATGAGTTCTTCGTTAATTTCCCTTCAAGCAGCTCGAATAGCAATTTGGGAGAGAGTTGGGCAATGTGCCTTGACTTCAGAATATAAAGGCCTGAAATAATCCTTGATATTTTAGGGCATCTTGGCGAGCTTTGACTACAGGTTGTGGTCAATTTTAATCACGAACATGTGAAAATCACCCTTGATACAACAGCAGCCATTTTTCAGTGTTTGCTGGCTGAATGTGCTCTTCTCTTTGCATCTTTTTCCTTTATAATAATACAGACAAGTACTCAACACACAAGATGATGATACACACATGTATATTGGTATACTGACTGAATGTACTGTACTTCCCACAGATGATTGCTGCTGTGCACCTCGGTAGCCAGAGTGTACTTGGACCCATTGTATCGGAGGAGAGGGTTGTGTTCGGTGTTGTAGCAAACGTTGAGAAGGACACTAGCATGCAGCAGCTTGAGAAGGAGGTGGCACCTGTGGATTTGAAAGGTGTGTGTGTGTGTGTGTGTGTGTGTGTGTGTGTGTGTGTGTGTGTGTGTGTGTGTGTGTGTGTGCGCGCGCATGTGTGTGTGTGTGTGTGTGTGTGTGTGTGTGTGTGTGTGTGTGTGTTATTGTGAGCGTGTGTGTGTGTGTGTGTGTGTGTGTGTGTGTGTGTGCGCGCATGTGTGTGTGTGTGTGTGTGTGTGTGTGTGTGTGTGTTATTGTGAGCGTGTGTGGCTTACAGACACATACACTTGCCTGTATTAGCATGACATATGTACGTATTAGACATTGGGGAGGCAATGGTGACCATATTTCATATTCCCCTTGCTACCTTTAGTCACCATGCTGTCTCCTGCAGTTCCATGGTAGCCCGCAACCTGTAGCTTGTATCACTTAGCTGATTTAGTCTTTAAATGTTTATGATATCAACGGATGCTCTACTTGTTAAGACATGGTGACTCAGGCAGTACGTATGACACATAACAGTGCTCGAAATAACGGTCGGACTTCGGACATTATCCGACCATTTTGGCCATTTGTCCGATCCAAAAATGCTGGGGTCGGACATTTGGCCGAGCACAATTAAAGGGCCACTGCCATGAAAGCCGGTCTTAAATCACTTTGTTTAGTAATTAAACACCTGTGTTATTGTTAAAAATCGCCGCTCTTATTTCAAACGAGTGAAATTTGCAGTTTATGTCTGCAAAATCACCGAAAATCGGCCATTTTGAAATACGCGTAATGACGTCACAAGAGCCCTCACGTAGTGTATACATTGGATAAGGAGATTTTTATAGTGAATTGTTGACTAATAATGTATGAAGTGATAGTTTTTCAGTGAATTTTACGTTGCATTATGTGGCATGAAGATCCATACAAACAATGTCCGACCCAGATTGAATACGTCCAACCCAAATTCAAAGTGCTCGGACATTTGTCCAACCACTTTTGCTATCTTATTTCTAACACTGCATAAATCCACTCTCCCTTGAGACTTGTCATTTTATATGTCATACTGTCCTGGTGTCCATGTCTTGACCACTAAATAATCCTCACCAAAATAGCATGTACAATATATGTATATTTGTAATAATATTATTATTGTTGTTACAAATCATGTTACATTTCCCACAATATCACTTCCTGTAATGAATCTCATTAAATTCACACATCAAAGGATTACATCATTGATCATAATACACATGGTAAATATAAGCCAATCTACCTAATGTTAGTGTATGTGTAGAGTTAGTTAATGTGTGTGTTTCCATTAATCCTATGATTGCACACAGTGTGTTTATGACCATTGGTTGTTGTGTTAGTCACCAGGTGTAGGGTCAGGACCTGTAGAATAGACAGACATATTTTGGTGATTATTGTACAATCAATACAATGTTAGGTGTCTTGTCTACATCCTTTGAGATAGGGCTCTGTACATTGTTTATTCGATGTTGATGGATCTGTGTAAGTACATCCGGTACATATGTACGTAGGATAGAGCAGTCACTATATGTGAGGTCCCATGCACACTTTGTATGTATACAAATGTGTACTAATCAAGTCATTTGATCTATACTACTGTACGCACTGTATATTCTATATGTGAAGAGCATTAGTATGTATGTTTATGCCCATCTAATTTGTGTCCAATTTCTCTGCACACATTTCTTATACCTCCTGTCTCCTAAGCAGTATGTACATATGTGAAGTAATGCTTGGGGTGGGGGAAGTACCTATCTTAGCAACACACTTATATGCTTCAATTTCAGAAACTGAATGTATAAAGCCTTAGCCATTGTATGGAGTTTCTAATCACAATTCTGCCCAACATTCCCTATTTGTCCTCTTTCTCCACATTCACCTTTTGTTCAGTTAGGTCCTTGTGATCCTTGGCCCTTTAACCCTTGCCCTCCCCTTTCCCCTGGCTCTCCCTTTTCCCCTTTCTTTCCCTTCTTTCCTCTTGGACCTCGCTTTCCTGGTTCACCTTTCTGTCCAAAAAGGCCTGGTTGCCCTTTTTCTCCATGTTCACCTTTTTCTCCTTTTAGTCCTGGCGGTCCTGGTGGTCCCTGGGGTCCTGGAAATCCTGCACATCCTTTTTCTCCTTGTTCACAGTTTGTTCCATTAAGTCCTGGCACTCCTGCGTCTCCTTTCAGTCCTGGTTCACCTTTCGGTCCAACATTCCCTGGTTGTCCTGTTTCTCCTCGTTCACCTTTCTGACAATGTTCAACAAGGCACGATTGTCCTGTATCTCCTTGTTCACCTTTCATTCCATTACGTCCTTGGGGTCCTGGGAGTCCTGGAGATCCTGGCACTCCTTGTTCTCCTTTTTCACCCCCCTCCCCACGTGGCCCTATGTCTCCCTTTTCACCCTTCATTCCATTTATTCCATCCAGTCCTGGTATTCCTCTATCCCCTTTTGGTCCAGGTGGACAAGGGCAACGATCTTGACGTCTAGTTCTTTCCAGGAGCTTATCTGTTTAGAAGACAATAATTCTATGTAATCCAATTTAGCAACATGATTATATGAATTAGCACATACTGTTTTCAATATAGAATAGTAGTTTGTGCATATCCCTGAGACAACAATTGCTTGTTTAAAACCTGAAAATGACACCAAAAGACTTTCAAATATACTGCAAATGCAGTAACCCCACATGTTTTTGCCATATAATCAAATTACTTGTTTGCTGAAAATGTTAAAAATGCTCGGGAAGAGTTTCTCCATTGATACAATTGTTAAAGTCTCCATTCCCTATTCAATAATGTACTATCTTTCCACTCACCCATGTGGGAGGGTATCATGCAGTGACGTTAACCCATAAACACTGTAGTCAACAGGAGGATAGTCCTGACTAACAGGCATGAAGAGTAGGCACTGCCAGTTGTGTTTGAACCTCAACAAACTCACCTTTCACTTCAAGTGCAAGTTGTTCTAGTCTCTTCTCCAACTGTTCTATTTTCTGGTGAAGTGACTTGATTTCTTCTTCTGCAAATGACTTTTGCACATCAGTGATACCTCCCATACTGGTAGTCACCACACAAAACAAAAGAGCCACTTGTACAAAGACCTGAATGCTTGGAGCCATAACTGTAGCTCCAGTCAGTACTCTAAATTTCACTGTGTTAGTTTGTGGTAACCACAAGAGAACAGGCAGTTTTTATAGTCATGCAGGCCAAGTTTTAATGATATTCATTGTGCATTTCTAGTTCTGCACCATATATAGCTATGTGTATGATGCTTTCCATTGATATCTACAGAGAATGGGAATTAAAATGAAACTCTATACCCTCACACCACATGAATCTGGAATTCTTAATAATTCTGCTTTGGCATAAACAAGTTGATTGAAATGTGTTTGGGGGTTGAGGTGCCTTTGTGTGTGTGTGTATATGTGTGTGTGTGTTTGTATGTGTGTGTGTGTGTTTGTGTGTGTGTGTGTGTGTGTGTGTGTGTGTGTGTGTGTGTGTGTGTGTGTGTGTGTTGGTGTTTGTGTGTGTGTGTGTGTGTGTGTGTGTGTGTGTGTGTGTGTGTGTGTGTGTGTGTGTGTGTGTGTGTGTAGATGTGTATGCGTGCATGGGTGCATGCGTACGTGCGTGCGTGTGTACCTTCCAGGATCTGCATAATATGTGTTTCCTCTTAATGATTATCATTAGTGACAATATGTGTTAGTGACGGTATATTGTGTTCTTACGACAGTATGCAATTTCAAGGTCTAGTGACTGTCAGGATAGCATCCAACTATGCAAGTTTTTACTATGGAACTTTGTCACTGACTGGAAATGAGATTATAATATACAATTGTGCATGGTAGTTTTAGTAGCTGATGTAAGCTTCAAATATTCACGATATCAACAGAATCTGATGCTCTACTGGTTAAGACATGGTCATTTTATATGTCATACTGTCCTGGTGTCCATGTCTTGACCACTAAATAATCCTCACCAGAATAGCATGTACAATATGTGTATATTTGTAATGATATTATTATTGTTACATATCATGTTCCAGTTCCCACATTATCACTTCCTGTAATGAATCTCATTAAATTCACGCATCAAATGATTACATTATTGATCATAACACACATGGTAAATATAAGCCAATTTACCTAATGTTAGTGTATGTGTAGAGTTAGTTAATGTGTGTGTTTCCATTAATCCTATGATTGCACACAGTGTGTTCATGACCATTGGTTGTTGTGTTAGTCAGGTGTAAGGTCAGGACCTGTAGAATAGACAGACATATTTGGTGATTATTATACAATCAATGCAATGTTAAGTGTCTTGTCTACATCCTTTGAGATAGGCATCTCAACATTGTTTATTCGGTGTTGATTAACCTGTGTGAGTACACCCAGTACATATGTAGGATAGAGCAGTCACTATATATGAGGTCCCATGCACATTTTGTATGTATACAAATGTGTGCTAATCAAGTCATTTGATATATACTACTGTATTCACTGTATATTCTATATGTGAAGAGCATTAGTATGTATGTTTATGCCCATCTAAGTTGTGTCCAATTTCTCTACACATGTTTCCTGTACCTCCTATCTCCTAAGCAGTGTGTACGTATGTGAAGTAGTGCATAGAGTGAGGGAAGTACCTATCTTAGCAACACACTTATATGCTGCAATTTCATAAACTGAATGTATAAAGCCTTAGCCATTGTACGAAGTTTCTAATCACATTTCTGCCCTACATTCCCTGGTTGTCCTCTTTCTGCACATTCACCTTCTGATCCACTAGATTCTTCTGGTTCTGACATTCCTGGCTCTCCCTTTTCCCCTTGCTTTCCCTTCTGTCCTCTTGGACCTCTAGGTCCTGGTTCACCTTTCTGTCCAGCTAGCCCCCATGGTCCTCTATCTCCACGTTCACCTTTCAGTCCATCATTCCCTGGTCGTCCTATATCTCCTCGTTCACCTTTCTGTCCAACGTTCCCTGGTTGCCCTGGTTCTCCACGGGCACCCCTTTCTCCAATAAATCCTGGTTGTCCCTGGAGTCCTGGAGGTCCTGGCAATCCTCGCCCTCCTTTTTTACCCTTCTTTCCACGTAGCCCTGAGTCTCCCTTTTCACCCTTTGTTCCATTTATCCCATTCAGTCCTGGTGTTCCTCTATCCCCTTTTGGTCCAGGTGGACAATTGCAAACATCTTGTCGTCTAGTTCTTTCCAGGAGCTTATCTGTTTTGAAAGCAATAATTCTATGTAATCCATTTCAGCAATATGATTATATATGAATTAGCACATACAGTACTGTTTTAAATATAGAATAGTAGTTTGTACTTATCCCTGAGACAACAATTGCTTGTTTAGAATATGAAAATGACACCAAAAGAATTTCAAATTTACTGCAAAGGCAGCAATCCCACAAGTTTTTATCATAATCAAATTACTTGTTTGCTGAAAAAAGTGTCAAAAATCTGGGAAAGAGTTTCTCCATTGATACAATTGTTAAAGTCTCCATTCTCTATTCAATATTGTACTTTCTTCCCACTCACCCATGGGGGAGGATATCATACAGTGACGTTAACCCATACACGCTATAGTCAACAGGAGGATAGTCCTGACTAACAGGCATGAAGAGTAGGGACTGCAGGTTGTATTCGAACCTCAACAAACTCACCTTTCACTTCAAGTGGTTCCAGCCTCTTCTCCAACTGTTCTATTATCTGGCGAAGTGACTTGATTTCTTCTTGTGACACCTTCACTTTGTTTTCAAGTTCTGAAACTGACTTTTGCAAATCAGTGACACCCCCCATACTGGTAGTCACCACACAGCACAAAAGAGCCACTTGTACAAAGACCTGAATGCTTGTAGCCATAACTGTAGCTCCAGTCAGTACTCTAGTTTGTGGTAGCCACAAGAGAACAGGCAGTTTTTATAGTCATGCAGGCCAACTTTTAATGACATTCATTGTGCATTTCTAGTTTTGTACCATATATAGCTATGTCCATGATGCACACCAATGGAAGCCCACACTTGAGGGCAAGATCAACATTTGGGACAGCTGGGTATTCAGACCACTCTCAAGAGGAAGCTGTTTTGAGTGATTTATAGTTACAAATCTATGTATTATAAGTCACCCGTATGTTCTCTGAGGTACACCTATTTCTATACCTATGGGCTTTGACAAACACCTGTACCTCTATCTGTACTTGATACTGCACATAGCTGTACAATGCTTACTGTTTCTGCCATGTACCATAATTGAGTGTATATTCTACTTACATTGTCCATATGCTGTAGTAGCTAGTAGAAGAATGACAATAGTTGTTGATCCACAACTAAAGTTGATCATGTTCTTGTTCCTGAGCTGTAACGTTCTCTGTAGTCAGTGTTCTCTTTCTCCTTGATCTCTCTTACTTGTTGTTTCTGTGTGTTGAGTGGTGTTCTTTTATAGCATGGGTGTGTACATGTGGGAGTGTGTTGTTATGACAAACTCTTGTTTGCCCTGGCCATATGATCATACCACCACATCATGAAATGTTTGAAGTCTGGTCCTCACAGAGGTGTACACACATCATTGTACACTGTAGTCAGTCAAAGTGTATCTATTGTCATGGTGACATACATGCATGTATACTGTTTATATATACTAGAAATACTACAGGTAAGAGCAAAAAGCCTGACCTCTACAAGTAGGGCTGCTGCAGTAGACACGTAACATGTGCATAAAAAATCTGTACATCATATCTCAACGTACAGGTAAGTATGTTGTACATAATGGGACAGATAAGTATAATGTTCATAATGGAAGAGATATGTATGATGTTCATAATGGAAGAGATATGTGTAATGTTCATAATGGAACAGATATGTCTAATGTTCATAATGGGACAGATGTGTGTAATGTTCATGATGGAACAGATGTGTGTAATGTTCATAATGGAACAGATATGTGTAATGTTCTAAATGGGACAGATATGTATAATATACATAATATAATGGAACGTACAGTGTATAATATATTGGATGAGACAGACTGAGTGTATTTATGACCATTGGTTGAATGTTGCTACTGTGTTGTACATGACATCTGTACATACTGTACAGTGTAGTCTGTGTTTATATGAGATCTGTACATACGGTACAGTGTACACTGTATTGTACACGAGATCTGTACATACTATACAGTGTGTACTGTGTTGTATATGGTATGGTGTGTACATGTACCTCAGGTTGGTAGTATTGTGTGTACATGTACCTCAGGTTGGTGGTATTGTGTGTACATGTACCTCAGGTTGGTAGTATTGTGGGTACATGTACCTCAGGTTGGTAGTATTGTGTGTACATGTACCTCAGGTTGGTAGTATTGTGTGTACATGTACCTCAGGTTGGTAGTATTGTGTGTACATGTACCTCAGGTTGGTAGTATTGTGTGTACATGTACCTCAGGTTGGTAGTATTGTGTGTACATGTATTTGGCTGTTCCATATACTCTAAAGACCCTTTGCCTGTAAACAGAGTTTATGATCACTTACTTGTATCCAGTTACTAAGATTATTGTACATCTACTATAATACCCTATCAGGGGTGTAGGAAGCAATTTAAAAGTGGGGAGGCCAGGTTCTCAAGGGGCCAGTTGCACTATGTGCTTCCTAAATCTTCGTATTAGTCAAAAATTATGCATGCCAGTCACTTGACTGTGACCATTACAGTATAATTTAATAACTGCCTCACAAATAAGAATTAAGATATATAGCTACACTTTTAAAAGCACTAGATCAAAATTGTTTCAGTGACACTCAATTGTGTGGAAGTTGTTACAACAGAAGAACTTGGCATAGATCTGGTAGAGGCTGAAATTGCTGTAGATGTGGGCGTGGAAGCCTTTGAACGTGCGGTAAAATACTCAAACAATGACAGGGAAGCCATTTTCCTTCGAATTGCACAATCTTTCTACAACATGGCGGATGCAACTGTGAGAGCTGTGCAGCCTAATTTTGAGTATTAGGTTACTTGTATATAAACGATTTGCCCTATTAGGCCTCATACATGTTGTTGGGTACTGTATTAAAGTGTGACTGTGTGATATTTCATTTTCTGCTTATGATTTTTAAAAATCAGTAATTTAAAAAAATATTGTCTTCTTCAAAAAGTGGGGCAGCTCTAGCCGCCCCAGACGCCCCTGTTCCTACGCCACTGCGTATAACCAGAAATATTGGCGGAAAGAATATTTGGCGGTTTGTGGAATTTTAGGGTATTGGCGGTTTTTATTTTGGCGGATGGCAAGCCCAGGTTATAATTATATTCATAGCCACAGTTACTGTGTTACCCGATATAAAAACTTTAACACTTGAAATGACTTTCGAAAATGGAGTTTCGATCGACAGTTGTATTCTGTTCCTTTCTCTTGAAGTACTCATACATTGCCATGATTTTTCGAGCCACACGGACGCGCAACGTCAGGATTACGTCACTTTATTGTGACGTAATCCTGACGTTTGGCACGCGTGCTATTATTTTGGTGGTAGTTGGTCAAACCGCCAAACCGCCAAAATGAAAAGACCGCCAATATTTCCGGTTATACGGTAAGTATAATATTATATTATTACAATGATTGTGCAATCATAGAATTTTTTGGCATGGGAGGACGGGTCATCTGTTAGCCATAACGGCCTTCTCAGAACTATTGACCTACGTACAATGATATGAAATGTTTTCAACACCAACAACACAATGCATTGATACAGCACTGCTGCAGTTACCACAAAAGTATCTTCATTGTTCACACTCTCTTCCATAGATTTGTTCATATGGTAGAGAACTTCATATGCAGAATGTCCCATGCAAATGTATGCAATTATTTTGAATTTGAAATGCCGTGTTTTAATTGGTGCTCCATCAGCATCATTTATAGTATATGACGTTCACGCCTCATGCAATCCTGTATGTTGGTCATTGACCACCCATCCATACGTTATGTACTATGTATAGTACTATTACATCTGCATTGTTTGCCTGCTGAGAATTTCCTGCAGTTGAATTAATCCCACAGTACATGCTAAATGAGAGTGTGACTGATATTGAATGGTTTGATGTGGCATGGATCATTGAGGTAAAGTTACTAGAGTCCTACAGTGCTGTGATAGAGAACAATGTGTTGTGTATGTATGCAGGGATAACAGTGAGTGTGGCCTCAGACTATTGTGCATGAATTAGCTCATTACTGAAGGTAAATCTCTAGGAGGAGGCCGTTCCTCATTAATTGGAGGAGCCATAATATGTTCTTGTCTGTTCCATTAGCATCATTGGATTGTGTATGTTATCCGATCTCCTTGTGTGAGTCCAGTCCTGAAACATTACTAGTACTGTACTCTGACCTGTTATGATCCTGAAGTTTCAATATGTGTATGTAAATTACTGTATGTCCATTGTACATGTATGAGTTACTGTACTGTAATGTGTGTACTTTATGTACTGCATGTAGTGGTGTTGTGTGGAAACAATATTGTTATATGCTGCATTGTGTCACCTCAATGGCCTCCTCACGGTCCAGTGACACACACATACGTCACCCTCTGAAAGTCTTGTAGCATTCCACATTTCCTGTACCTCTTGCCTCTTAAGCAGTATGTACGTATGTAAAATAGTGCACAGAGTGGGGGAAATACCTATCTTACAACAGTATAGCATCTGTTGCTATAGAAGCAACACACTTATATAGCAATTGTATAATGTATAAAGCCTTAGCCATTGCATGAAGTTTCTAATCATTTAGCTGATGTAATCTTTAAATGTTTATGATATCAACGGATGCTCTACTGGTTAAGACATGGTCACTCGGGCAGTATGACACATAAATCCACTCTCCCTTGAGACTTGTCATTTTATATGTCATACTGTCCTGGTGTCCATGTCTTGACCACTAAATAATCCTCACCAAAATATCATGTACAATATATGTATATTTGTAATGATATTATTATTGTTACAAATCAAGTGCCAGTCTCCATATAATCGCTTCCTGTAATGATTGTCATTATATTCACACATCAAAGGATTACATCATTGATCATAACACACATGGTAAATATAAGCCAATCTACCTAATGTTAGTGTATGTGTAGAGTTAGTTATTGTGTGTGTTTCCATTAATCCTATGATTGCACACAGTGTGTTTATGACCATTGGGTGTTGTGTTAGTCACCAGGTGTAGGGTCAGGACCTGTAGAATAGACAGACATATTTGGTGATTATTGTACAATCAATACAATGTTTAGTGTCTTGTCTACATCCTTTAAGATAGGGCTCTGTACATTGTTTATTCGGTGTTGATTGACCTGTGTAAGTACACCTGGTACATATGTAGGATAGAGCAGTCACTGTATTTGAGGTACCATGCACACTTTGTGTGTATACAAATGTGTGCTAATCAAGTCATTTGTTATGTACTACAGTACGCACTGTATATTCTATATGTGACGATGTATGTACGTTTATGCCCATCTAATTTGTGTCCAATTTCTCTGCACACGTTTCTTATACCTCCTGTATCCTAAGCAGTATGTACATATGTGAAGTAGTGCTTGGGGTGGGGGAAATACCTATCTTACAATAGTATAGCATCTGTTGCTATAGAAGCAACACACTTATATAGCAATTTTATAATGTACAAAGCCCTAGCCATTGTTTGAAGTTTCTAATCACATTTCTGCCCAACATTCCCTGTTTGTCCTCTTTCTCCACATTCACCTTTTGTTCAACTAGGTCCTTGTGGTCCTGGTATTCCTGGCTCTCCCTTTTCCCCTTGCTTTCCCTTCTTTCCTCTTGGACCTCGCTTTCCTGGTTCACCTTTCTGTCCAACATTCCCTGGTTGCCCTGTATCTCCTGGTTCACCTTTCTGTCCAAAAAGGCCCGGTTTCCCTGGTTCTCCACGTTCACCCCTTTCTCCAATAAATCCTGCTGGTCCCTGGGGTCCTGGAGATCCTGGCAATCCTAGTTCTCCTTTTTACCTTCTCTCCACGTGGCCCAGGATCTCCCTTCTCACCCTTCGTTCCATTCTATGTAATCCAATTTAGCAACATGAATATATGAATAGCACATACTGTTTTCAATATAGAATAGTAGTTTGTACTTATCCCTGAGACAACAATTGCTTGTTTAGAATATAAAAATGGCACCAAAAGAATTTAAAATTTACTGCAAATGCAGTAACCCCTCATGTTTTTGCCATATAATCAAATTACTTGTTTGCTGAAAATGTTAAAAATGCTAGGAAAGAGTTTCTCCATTGATACAATTGTTAAAGTCTCCATTCTCTATTCAATAATGTACTTTCTTCCCACTCACCCATGTGGGAGGATATCATACAGTGACGATAACCCATAAACACTATAGTCAACAGGAAGATAGTCCTGACTAACAGGTTTGAAGAGTAGGCACTGCCGGTTGTGTTTGAACCTCAACAAACTTACCTTTCACTTCAATTGCAAGTTGTTCTAGCCTCTTCTCCAACTGTTCTATTTTCTGGTGATGTGACTTGGTTTCTTCTTCTGCAAATGACATTTGCCAATCAGTGATGCCCCCCATACTGGTAGTCACCACACAAAACAAAAGAGCCACTTGTACAAAGACCTGAATGCTTGGAGCCATAACTGTAGCTCTGGTCAGTACTCTAAATTTCACTGTGTTAGTTTGTGGTAACCACAAGAGAACAGGCAGTTTTTATAGTCAGGCCCACTGTTAATGATATTCATTGTGCATTTCTAGTTCTGCGCCATATATAGCTATGTGTATGATGCTTTCCATTGATATCTACTGAGAATGGGAATTGAAATGAAACTGTATACCCTCACACCACATGAATCTGGAATCCTTAGTAATTCTGCTTTGGCATAAACAAGTTGATTGGAATGTGTTTGGGGGTTGAGGTGCCTGTGTGTGTGTGTGTGTGTGTGTGTGTGTGTGTGTGTGTGTGTGTGTGTGTGTGTGTGTGTGTGTGTGTGTGTGGATGTATGTGTGTAGATGTGTGTGCGTGCGTGTGTACCTTCCAGGATCTGCATAATATGTGTTCCCTCTTAATGATTATTATTAGTGACGGTATATTGTGCTATTACCACAGTATGCATTATGATGTCTTAGCAGCTATATTCAAGGTCTAGTGACTGTCAGGATAGCATCCAACTATGCAAGTCTTTATATGGAACTTTGTCACTGACTGGAAATGAGATTATAATATACAATTGTGCGATGTAGTTTTAGTAGCTGATGTAAGCTTCAAATATTCGCGATATCAACTGAATCTGATGCTATACTGGTTAAGACATGGTCCCACGTTATCACTTCCTGTAATGAATGTGATTAAATTCACACATCAAAGGATTACATCATTGATCATAACACACGTGGTAAATATAAGACAATCTACCTAATGTTAGTGTATGTGTAGAGTTAGTTATTGTGTGTGTTTCCATTAATCCTATGATTGCACACAGTGTGTTTATGACCATTGGTTGTTGTGTTAGTCACCAGGTGTAAGGTCAGGACCTGTAGAATAGACAGACATATTTTGGTGATTATTGTATAATCAATACAATGTTAGGTGTCTTGTCTACATCCTTTGAGATAGGCCTCTCTACAGTGTTTATGAATGTTGATGGATCTGTGTAAGTACACCCGGTACATATGTAGGATAGAGCAGTCACTATATGTGAGGTCCCATGCACACTTTGTGTGTATACAAATGTGTGCTAATCAAGTCATTTGATATATACTACTGTACACACTGTATATTCTATATGTGAAGAACATTAGTATGTACGTTCATGCCCATCTAAGTTGTGTCCAATTTCTCTGTACACGTTTCCTGTACCTCCAAATTCTGTACCTTCTGTCTCCTAAGTAGTATGTACATATGTGAAGTAGTGCATAGAGTGGGGGAAATACTTATCTTAGCAACACACTTAAATGCTGCAATTTCAGAAACTGAATGTATAAAGCCTTAGCCATTGTATGAAATTTCTAATCACATTTCTGCCCTACATTCCCTGGTTGTCTTCTTTCTGCACATTCACCTCCTGATCCACTAGATTCTTTTGGTTCTGACATTCCTGGCTCTCCCTTTTCCCCTTGCTTTCCCTTCTGTCCTCTTGGACCTTGCTTTCCTGGTTCACCTTTCTGTCCAGCAGAGCCTGGTCGTCCTGTTTCTCCTGGTTCACCTTTCTGTCCATCATTCCCTGGTTGTCCTTTTTCGCCATGTTCACCATTTGTTCCTTTTAGTCCTGGCGGTCCTGGTGGTCCCCGGGGTCCTGGAAATCCTGCACATCCATTTTCTCCTTCTTCACCTCTTGTTCCATTACATCCTGGCCATCCTGTGTCTCCTTTCCGTCCTGGCTCACCTTTCTGTCCGGTATTCCCTGGTTGTCCTGTTTCTCCTCGTTCACCTTTTGTTCCATTAAGTCCTGGCACTCCTGGTTCACCTTTCTGTCCAAAAAGGCCTGGTCGTCCTGTATCTCCTGGTTCACCTTTCTGTCCAAAAAGGCCTGGTTTCCCTGTATCTCCTGGTTCACCTTTCTGTCCAAAAAGGCCTGGTTGCCCTGGTTCTCCACGTTCACCACTTTCTCCAATATATCCTTGCAGTCCCTGGGGTCCTGGTGATCCTGGCAATCCTCGCTTTCCTTTTTTACCCCTCTCCCCACGTCGCCCTGGGTCTCCCTTTTCACCCCTTGTTCCATTTACTCCAGCTAGTCCTGGTGTTCCTCTACTCCCTTTTGGTCCAGGTGGACAGTTGCAATCATCTTGTCGTCTAGTTCTTTCTAGGAGTTTATCTGTTTAGAAAACAATAATTCTAAGTAATCAAATTCAGCAACATGATCATATATGAATTAGCACATACTGTTTTAAATATAGAATAGTAGTGTGTGCATATCCCCGAGACAACAATTGCTTGTTTAAAACCTGAAAATGGCACCAAAAGAATTTCAAATTTGCTGCAAATGCAGCAATCCCACAAGTTTTTATCATAATCAAATTACTTGTTTGCTGAAAAAAGTGTCAAAAATGCAGGGAAAGAGTTTCTCCATTGATACAATTATTGAAATCTCCATTCCCTATTCAATATTGTACTTTCTTCCCACTCACCCATGGGGGAGGATATCATACAGTGACGTTAACCCATATACGCTATAGTCAACAGGAGGATAGTCCTGCCTAACAGGCTTGAAGAGTAGGGACTAAAGGATGTATTTGGACCTCAACAAACTCACCTTTCACTTCAAGTTGTTCTAGCCTCTTCTCCAACTGTTCTATTATCTGGTGAAGTGACTTGATTTCTTCTTGTGACACCTTCACTTTGTTTTCAAGTTCTGAAACTGACTTTTGCAAATCAGTGACACCCCCCATACTGGTAGTCACCACACAGCACAAAAGAGCCACTTGTACAAAGACCTGAATGCTTGGAGCCATAACTGTAGCTCCAGTCAATACTCTAACTTTCACTGTGTTAGTTTGTGGTAACCACAAGAGAACAGGCAGTTTTTATAGTCAGGCCCGCTGTTAATGATATTCATTGTGTATTTCTAGTTCTGCACCATGTATACGTAGATATGTATGTCTGTCCATGATGCTTTCCATTGATATCTACAGAGAATGGGAATTGAAATGAAACTATACCCCAACACCACATGAATCTGGAATTCTTAATAATTCTGCTTTGGCATAAACAAGTTGATTGAAATGTGTGCGGGGGGGGAGGTTGAGAAGTCTGTGTGTATGTCTGTGTGTGTGTTTGTGTGTGTGTGTGTGTGTGTGTGTGTGTGTGTGTGTGTGTGTGTGTGTGTGTGTGTGTCTGTGTGTGTGTGTGTGTGTCTGTGTGTCTGTGTGTGTGTGTGTGTGTGTGTGTGTGTGTGTGTGTGTGTGTGTGTGTGTGTGTGTGTGTCTGTGTGTGTGTGTGTCTGTGTGTTTGTGTGTGTGTGTGTGTCTGTCTGCGTGTCTGTGTGTGTGTGTGTGTGTGTGTGTGTGTGTGTGTGTGTGTGTGTGTGTGTGTGTGTATTTGTGTGTGTGTGTGTGCGTGTGTGTGTGTGCGTGTGTGTGTGTGTGTGTGTGTGTGTGTGTGTGTGTGTGTGTGTGTGTGTGTGTGTGTGTGTACATTTCAGGATCTGCATAGCGTGTTTCGTCTTAATAATTGATAATTATTAGTGACGGTATATTGTGCTTTTACGATAGTATGCATTATGATGTCTTAGCAGCAATATTCAAGGTCTAGTGACTGTCAGGATAGCATCCAACTATGCAAGTCTTTATATGGAACTGTGTCACTGACTGGGAATGAGATTATGATATGCAACTATGCATTGTAGTTTTAGTAGCTGATGTAATCTTCAATTATTCATGATATCAATGGATGCTCTACTAGTTAAGACATGGTCACTCGCAGTATGACACATAAATCCACTCTCCCTTGAGACTTGTCATTTTATATGTCATACTGTCCTGGTGTCCATGTCTTGACCACTAAATAATCCTCACTAAAATAACATGTACAATATGTGTATATTTGTAATGATATCGTTATTGATACATATCATGTTCCGGTTCCCACATTATCACCCTCCCTGTAATGAATCTAATTAAATTCACACATCAAAGGATTACATCATTGATCATAACACACATGGTAAATTCGTATACCACAATCTACCTAATGTTAGTGTATGTGTAGAGTTAGTTATTGTGTGTGTTTCCATTAATCCTATGATTGCACACAGTGTGTTTATGACCATTGGTTGTTGTGTTAGTCACGGAAACGTAACTTCATTTGTCAATGAGCAAATTTCATGACGGTATGCTGGTTGTCATGGTGATATCATCACACCACATCATCAGTCAGGAGGTGTTTACAGACTTCCACATAATATAGTATAGTTATAGTAAAACTAACACTATGATGAATGCAGTACAATACAGTTGTATACATTTATATGTATACCTATGATAGTCATTGGTGTTCATTTAGCACTTGATGTTGTTGTGTTGCTTGGTTGAGTGTATCCACATTTCTCTGTGTTTGTTGCAGCCATTGCCAAGGAGATGCGTTTGAAAAGGGACAATGTAGCAGATCCGGTCAAATTCCTCTCAAACATTGCCGTCCATCTATCTGGTCCATCCAGAACTCCAGGAGCTGTCATTGTGGGAAGCTCTGGAGTCCGTATCTTCACTCCAAAGCCAATCAGTACACTTCTGTCATCTGTGGGCGGGACTAATGTGATGTTGGGTCTCATCGCCATGGCAACCACAGCAGAGTGTCTGTATGCCTCAGTAAAGGCCCTGGTGTGCACAGTTGGCGGGAACAGTGTTGCTTTGAAGGACATGGAGAAATCGGGCAGTTTCAAGGTAAATAGCATGTTGTGTGGGAAGATCAAAAGGAACAGTGTATCCAAATACAGTTTACATACAAGTGTACAATATATACTACAATCGTTCATATGTACTGTATATGCATATGTACATACTGTAAATATATAATATGTACAGGTAAAGTATGTACCCATTGTTGTGTTGTGTATTGTATGCATGTTAAATTGCCTGCACACATGTACATGCATATACACTCCCAAACTACACACATTACATTATGTATTTATATAGTTTGTTATAAGAGTGCTCTACATATACATACACATACATATGTATACATGTATGCATATGTAGTGTGTCAACACACTCTACCAGTTATATCTCTCACTTCGCCCGTTTTCTCTTCTCTCAAGATTCTCGGCATGTTCCTCCGCTCAAAGAGCTCGCTCCTCAATGGGAACATTCTCCATCTTATTCTCAGCCTCGTGGGGACACTGGACAGCGAACACGAGTGCATTGAGATCCCCTACCCCCAGGCCTTCAAGGACCTGCTAGCTGGTGAGCTAAAGTCTCAATATTCTGTCAAACAGGCAGGGGAATATTCAAATTACCAAATTCCCCCATCTAAGAACTACAACCTTGTTTCCCCCTTGGCATACGTCTCATATGCAGAACCTTGTGCATGTCCATCATAAGGTTGTACAAGCTTGCATGAGCTTGTATTGTGGGAGTTAGCTACAAGAGTTTACATTTCAATATAGAATTCAGACTGCGATGATTCCAACTGTTGTTGGGAAAATCCATATGAATTCTGGAGCATTTAGAAATCCAGCCTAGTAAAGAGAGTTTTTCACGTGGATATTTCAACCCTGTGGGTGGTCTTTAGCAGCAGAATTTTCCCAACAACAAGTTTGTACAAGTGTGTATTATCTTTGTAGGAGGTGACTACAAGTTTGTACAAGCTTATAGAAATGTTGTAGGAGGTGACTACAAGTTTGTACAAGCCTGTATTATTTTTGCAGGAGGTGACTACAAGTTTGTACAAGCCTGTATTATTTTTGCAGGAGGTGACTACAAGTTTGTACAAGCTTATAGAAATGTTGTAGGAGGTGACTACAAGTTTGTACAAGCCTGTATTATTTTTGCAGGAGGTGACTACAAGTTTGTACAAGCTTATAGAAATGTTGTAGGAGGTGACTACAAGTTTGTACAAACCAGTATTATCTTGTAGGAGGTGACTACAAGTTTATTCAAACCAGTATTATCTTGTAGGAGGTGACTACAAGTTTGTACAAACCAGTATTATCTTGTAGTAAGGTTGTAGAAGGTGACTACAAGTTTGTACAAGCTTGTATTACCCTAATGGCTGAAATTTTCTGGGGATGTAATTTTCAGAATCAGTGGATTTGAGACTTTTCGCATTTTTAGTTTCGCGACTCCAACATCATTTGCAAACTTAACGCCTACTAGACCTTTAATGAGTAGAGCAAAGCTATGATCAACGTGATGGTAACAATACGATAAATACATATAGACAGAACACAAAACAATGAAAAATAGTTACTTATTTACACGTGTTAGCCCAGCGCGCTTTGTGTTCAAATTTGGTTCTTTGTTGTTTGTTTGGAAGGAAGCCAGTAATATCTCATAGGTTCAAGTTTCAGAGTTACATTCGTGGACACACAACAGGGAAGACCTGGTCGCTGTTGGATTGTACAAAGATGCAACCCTGGTTGGGCATGATCCCCGCAAGTACTCTTGTGCGCTCTTGCTCTTTGTAAGGCGCAGGGGAACAATAACATCCCAAGTCACTGGTTCAAAGCTGTATTCTAGCCATCTTTTTCGCAATTTTATTATTGCGAGCTTTCCATATTTGTGAAATTCGCAAATATAATGTCCTGTGAAATTTTCAGCCATTAGGGTATCTTGTAGCAAGGTTATAGGGGGTGGATACGAGTTTGTACAAGCTTGTATTATCTTGTAGTAAGGTTGTAGAAGGTGGCTACAAGTTTGTAAAAGCTTGTACAAACATGGTTGCTACAACTATGATTACAGTTTCACATTCTAGGTTGTGACATAGCTGTGAATTCCAAATGGAATACATTTTTAATATTCTGTTTCCTGTTTGTGACATGTTTTATGAGAGTCAAGTGTTTCATTACATTTTGTACAGATCTGAGTGTTTACTGTTTATTATTTGTTGTGCAGATCTAAGTGTTCCCTCTTTATTATTTGTTGTACAGATCTGAGTGTTTGGAGTGAAGCTTCTCAAGACATCCAGCGTTCTCTTCTGCAACATTTCAGGGAGTTGTTGGTTGCTGGAGTGTGAGTATGTGCACATGTACCCACAAGCTGTTCATGTATGCGTGTACAATATGTGTGTCTGTATGTTTATATAGAATCAACGTATGTATACATACAGTACATAACAAAGTACATATGTGTGTATGTCTGTGTGTTATAAAGTACATATGTATGTACGGTATGAATTGCACACACTACATATGGAATTACATGTGTATGTATATCTGTATGTGTTGTATTGTACATATGTATGTTTGCAATACGTATATTAAGTGCATTCGAAATTATATATAATATACATATTATGTATCTCGATTGGTGATATTGTCACTTAACTTCAAGAACACCGTCTACGGTATATACCTGATATACCGTGGTATATTTCTGACCTCGTTACCAATATACCCCGTTTTCTTAATGAAAGGAAGTTATCGAGTATCGCCGCACTTGTCACTTAACACTAGACAATCAATACATCAGCAATACTGATACACAATGTAACAAACACTAAAGACCAAACCAATTCAGTTGAAGGAAAACAAAATCGGTGCACAAAACTGTCATGTTTTTAGAAGAGCAGTGAATTGAGAATGCTTTTAGCATGAATCGATCAGTCATTCAGGTTGAAGACTTCATGGTTCGGGCTAGACTGGATAATAGTCACTCTGCCCATTTAGTTCTCTTGGTGGTGTTTTGGGCACATAAGGTTATGTCCACTCTTCTAATTCGGTAAGCTCAGAGAAATGGTCACTGTCATCATTATCGCCACACCTTTTTAGGGGCTGCCACAGGCAGCTCCTATATTATTTTCATTTCAACTTCCGGTATGTAACGATCGTCTGATATATATACAGTGGAACCTCTATTAGAGGACTCTCCCAATAAAGGACACCATAGAAATTACCTCCCTACAAAAGACACTTTGTAAGGTACCAAAAATAGATTTTACCATAGTGCTAGTGCATTTTCACCTCTGAAGAGTGGACAACCTCTCTACAGTGGACAATAATTCACCTGGTCCCAATTTGTCCTTTATAGAGAGGTTCCACTGTATTTTATTGTATGTAATATGTGTTCCTACGCGTAACTACAACAATAAATTTATATTATAATTTATATTGCGCAAATCAAAGATGGCCGATTTCGAACGCCGACAATTAGAAATTGGGCTAGGATTCGTGCGCTGAAGCTCCGCCGAACGTAATAACGTTAGCGAAGGTTCTTCTGAACCTACGAAAGACGTTCAAGTCATTCGAGTGCGGGGGCAGCAGCCTCACGATTTTTTGAACTCGAATTACTTGTATTAGAGAGTCGATAGGTACTCAGGTATTGTTAACTTGCCTCTGGTTATAGGATTTATTGTCGTTTCCAACTCCTAAAGAAATCTTCCCTCTAAATTTTTTTCTTTCCATCTACCCTTCAACCGGGATACAAGTACTGTTGCTGTAGCACATTGGCTGATTATTAACCTATACGTACGCATATGTATATACTTGTATCCTGCCACTTGAGGGATAGATCAAAGGGGAAAAAAATGTGTATACATAAGCCATTTAGCACAGGTCAGTGATACAGCACAGGTCTGTATGTGTAACTTTATGCAGTTTGTATTGAATTCTTGTCAATCCCCCACCAAACCTTTTAATCTGCCACAATCTCCCAGTACCAATAAAATGTACACCTACCAGTGAATATCCGGTTAATCCACCAAACACGTTGATCCACCATATTCTTTGAAAATGAATTACGGCAGATTAACAAAAATTCACTGTTGTGTTTGTATGTCTGTATGTCCGTGTGTCTTATGTAATTGTGTGTGGTTTTGTTAGGAATGAAAGCAGGAATGCCAAGATGATGACTGAAATGGGTTTGGTGTCCACAATGCTCCACCATCTGCAAGATGCCGACCAGGAGGAGAAGAGCAAGAAGGACATTTGTGACACTTTAGCTCTGTTGTTTAGGTGTTGTTTGAACGAGCAAGATTTGAGAAGGTGTGTGTGTGTGTGTGTATGTGTGCATGTGTGCGCCGTGTGTGTATGCTTGTGTGCTTGCGTTTGTGTGTGTGTGTGTGTGTGTGTGTGTGTGTGTGTGTGTGTGTGTGTGTGTGTGTGTGTGTGCATGCATGTTGTGTTACTGTGTAGTTCCAAATACTATACATTCTGTAACATAGTATAACGTAGTATTACCTGATATAACTCAGTATAACCTAGTATAACATAGTATAACATAGTGTTTCACATTATGTATATCTCTGATGTTTTACCTACTTCAGACTTGGGCAGTACATGGTGAACACTCTTCCTGAGAAATTCGAGGAAGGATTTCACGAGAACCGCTATCCTGTCTACTCCCTGGAGCCGGAGACTCCAGTGGTGGAGGAACCCGTTACCAAACGACAGCGTCAGAGGTCAAAGTCTTCTCTCATGTCAGAGGAGGCTCAAGCCATTCAGTCCATTCGACTGAGGAATTTGTTGCTGGATTTAGTGGAGCAGCTAATGTTGAATGTTGATCGCAGCAATGAAGAGTGAGCTGACATATACAGTGTACATCCACGAAATTCATGAATATTATTAGCTTGATTTCTGTGGATAGAAATGAATTTATATGCCTTACAGAACACTTGGTTATGTATGCATACACATGCACACACTCACACATGGCGTGCACGTACGCACACACACACATGATATACTATCATATCTATTTCTTTTTTCTACAGTTTTCTTACAAAATTTCACAAAACACTCGGATTTGATTGGCTGCTGTTGTTCCTTCAGCCTCACATCCACCGTGAGACTGTTGCTAGAGGACTTCGGCTACTTGTCCACATTCTCAGCATCCGTTCAATGTACAACGAATTCAGAGACGGAGAGCTAGCAGGAACCTGGCTGGAAGGAGCGGAGGAATTCCTGGTGGACCCCTCGGGTGGATCCATCAATAGTCAGTGTTATCACATGCCATTTGTGTGTACTGACAGACAGTTAAATCCAATCAAAGATTAACTAAAAGTTGTCACCTCAGTAATAGGGATCACCTCGGTAATAAGACCACCTCAGTAATAGGACCATCTCAGTAATAGGACCACCTCAGTAATAGGACCACCTCAGTCATAGGACCACCTCAGTAATGAGACCACCTCAGTAATAGGACCACCTCAGTAATAGGACCACCTCAGTCATAGGACCACCTCAGTAATAGGACCACCTCAGTAATAAGACCACCTCAGTAACAGGACCACCTCAGTAATGAGACCACCTCAGTAATAAGACCACCTCAGTAATGAGACCACCTCAGTAATAGGACCACCTCAGTAATGAGACCACCTCAGTAATAGGACCACACTTTCCCAGTCTCAGGATTTCCTGTACTGTATTCCTACATTGAAACCATTCTAACCGGTCCTACAGGTGGTCTTGATAGTGAGGGCCAACATAAGAATGAACATCAATGTGTATTTTTGCAATGAGCACCAAAATCTAATGCATATTTCCGTGTTTTCTCTCTCCCACAGTTACCGATGGTAGTACTAGCTCCAGATTCTACACCCTCATGTCTCCCAAGTCTGGACATTTTCAGCACGTTAAGAACATTGCCGAGATGACCAACGAGATGAAGGGGTTTCAGCTGCTCTCCTATCTCCTACCTCACCACACGCAGTCCTCACAATCCTTCATCTACATCGTGGCCTTGTTGCTAGGGCGACCAATATCAGAGATCTCGTACGGCACCCAGTTCAACAGCGAGACTCTGATGAAAATGTTGGAGATGGCAAAGCCGACTTCTAGGACCTCCACATCCAAGAAGTCACACAAGTCGTTGAAGTTTGAAGCCGTAAATGTGTTGTTGAGCTTCCTGAGATATTTACTTCACAATGTGAGATACTATTGTTACACCTACAGTTTGTATAAGTTTGTGTGTACAGCCAGACTTGCTTAGTAAGTACCCTGAAGGGCACACCAAATCTGTACTTCTTATAAGAGGTAGTCGCTATCAGTACTGTTTGACATAGTGTACATGACCTAGGGACTGAGTGAGGTATATGATGTTCATTTCCATGATGTTTCAATTCCAGTGTACTTTCTAGTTGTCTGTGTTGTGTGTGTGTGTTGTGTGTGTGTGTGTGTGTGTGTGTGTGTGTGTGTTTTTGTGTGTGCTTGTGTGTGCATGTGTTTTTGTGTGTGTGTTCTTTTGTGTGTGTGCTTACTTGGCTGCAGATTCACACTGCTTGGTTTTCATTCCCATTCCAGGGTCACAAACCTGGAAGTGAGGAGGAGATCCAGACACTGACTCTCATCACGTTCATCAGAAAACTTTACTCCCAGTCCAGTTTCCCGGAGTTTGTCACGTATGCACAACAACCTGAATTTGTAGAGTCCCTTGTAATGACACTATTCTCTCCTCCAAGTGAGTGGTGTGTGTGTGTGTGTGTGTGTGTGTGCATGTGTGTGTGTGTGTGTGTGTGTGTGTGTGCGTGTGTTTGTGTTTGTGTGTGTGTGTGTGTGTGTGTGTGTGTGTGTGTGTGTGTGTGTGTGTGTGTGTGTGTGTGTGTGTGCGTGTGTGTTTGTGTGTGTGTGTGTGTGTGTGTGTGTGTGTGTGTGTGTGTGTGTGTGTGTGTGTGTGTGTACATACGTGTACATATAGTGTTTGTATTTTGAGTGTGCAACACAATACTTATTTACTCTTAGTACTCTTTATCATCTTATTATAAATGTAGTTAAAGTGTATAATGATAATAATGTTCATACTGTATATTTTCTGTTATGTGTATAATATTATACCTGTAGTGTATTAAGTTGCACTGTGTACTTGTACGTTATTCACGGTATATGTTCATCCGTATTTGTGTATTTGTGTTGTACAGTATATAATGTTGGACTTTATGTACATACTATGTACGTGTCTATTTGTATTACACAATGTACCTTTAGAGTGTGTGTGTATTTCTGTGTACAGTGTGTACTGTATTTCACTATTCACTGTATTCACTGTATGTATCCCATGTGTTTTCAGCTTTGAAGAGCTACAACTCAATGATGGCTACAGACATGGACGAATTGGGAGTAAGTGACAGTCTGTACTGCTCTATCCGTAACTGTGCATGCCTTTGTGTGTGTGTGACTGGTTCATACACACTGGTAAATATGGTATAATGTGTTCTGTGGACTATTCTACATATGTAGTTTATAGATTCATGTAGAAATATACACATACGTATTTTGTCCATGTTTTGCACGTCAATTGCAGAGGGAGGAGTCTGTTGGACCCACCTCTTATGCACTTCACGAAATTGACTTGAATAACTTTTGTTAATATCAAACTTCACCCACCTACTCACACACACGCACACACACACACGCACACACGCACACACACACACACACACACACACACACACACACACACACACACACACACACACACACACACACACACACACACACACATGCACACACACACATTGTCTCTCAGTTTTAGAATTACTGCATTCCAAATTGCTCTTAGAAGCGAAGTTTCATTTCAGTGAATTCGAGGGAATGTTGGGATCCTTTAAATTCAAACCAGATAACCCCAACTGCAGTCCTCTGTACTTGTCCACAAATGTAAGGTCCATTGAGATCTGCATTGTAGCAGGAGTTGAACCACCATCCATTGGCATTCCATTCTGCTGCACAATTACCAATATATCTGTCATTATCTTGATCTGGTGTTGAGAATTGCATTCCGTTGTGTCTTGCCATGGCATGCCCAGCTGTCCCCGAATATCCACTGATGGCGAGTACGTAGTTGGTGGCACTGTTCCCCACATGGAAGTAGCTGTACATGGCATATGCTGTGACCCCATCGCATGCTCCAAGGTCCACCCTCAACTCGGCTCTTGCTCCAGCACTGGTGAGGCAGTTGAGTTTGTCCAAGCCAATCCAGAATTCTCTGTTTGGGTCTCCAAATCCGTTAACATATTCCGTCCAGTTGCGGTTGAAGTTTTCTCTTCCGTCCTTTCTCCTCTGGAACACAATAAACTTTCCCCCAGACATGTCACAGTACACTTGGAATGGTTTCCCACATCCAGGGTCAATCAGGTACACCCCGTTTTCTCTACATCCACTGCGATAGACCTCTTTGCAGTCACGAGGGACTTTGTTCAATTTTTCACCTGTGGGATAGGTAGAATGTGTGTCGGATGTAGCGCATGTTTTCCCTACTGTTAACTACAATAGATGTCTGCATACTTTATCATGCTGCCTACAAGGATGTACATACATACTACGTATACAAGAATACTATATACCTGTTTCCTTATTGGTAGCAATCCCGTACTTAACAGTGCATTTCAGTGAACCACATGCTTAATACCACCTCTAGGCCCTTCAAATTGGTCTAAATTTGAGGAGGATCTAATTCTTATTTAGTACAGAATTTTCTGGTACTGGGAAATATTGGTCTTAATACTGAGGTGGACTCATCACCAAGGTGATCTTTAAGTGGAGCTTTACTGTAGCTGTCTGTACGTAGCTCTATTCTGCTCAGTCTGCTTGCCATCATTGCATGTTAACAAAATACTCACATCCTAAGGAAAACGTGGCCAGGGTCACTATCACCACTGCCGTTGTTTGCCAAAGAGCCATCTTTTGGGTTCTTCTTCTTCAGTCCAGAAATGATTATAGTATTGTCTGCTTGCTCCTTTGTGTTGCAATGTGCAGCTGTACCAATCATTATTATATGTTCCCTTTGTTTGTATAACATGGTGTAATTGAACCTACTAATCAGTATTTGACCTGACAGTTGACCTGCACCCATAAAAATGCATAACATGATGCAACTGAACCTAATCAGTTTTGACCTGACTGTATAATATTTATTATAATATTATTGTGGCTTCCTTCAACCTGGTGATGTGATTGTTTTGGTGCCATCCAATGGAATTATCTTGTTTGTTAACGAGAGTTGTAGTCAATGCATTGAAAATGCATGTGTTAGCCTAGTGGACAACATGCAAGACTTAGTATCAAATAATTACATAGTTTATCAAGCAACCTGGAGCACACACACTGTATTTTCATTGCATGTACATATGTACCTGGATGATGTGACTGTTAATGTTAATTTCCGAAGCACACTGCTATTTTTCCTAGGCCTTGTATGTAACTGCGTGGTTAGTAGTAACACACCACTCTGTGTTAATTATTGCATCTTTTAATTTGAATCTTTTAACTGTTGATTACAATGGAACCTCTCTATTAAGGACACTTTTGAACCTTGATTTTAGTCCTTATTATAGAGGTATCAATTCAGTGGTCACTCAATACACTGCAGTACTACACTGGGACACAGAAGGGTGTCCTTATTATAGAGATTTCTGCAATTCGGAGGTTTATAATAGAGAGGTTCCACTGTATTCAACTCTGTTTTCAACTGATCAATATTTTGTTTATTGTTTGATTGTCCCCAATTGATGAACAGCTGTTTATTTTGTTATGAATTGAAATGTAGCTTATGTTGTCTTGACCTCCACTGTGTTTTGTGTTTTTTAATTATGTTTTGACTGAAGGCAGCTGAACCATGTTAGAATTCCAATTTATTCCATATGCTACATTTCATGTGCATGTGTCACATTTAGGTTTGTGTTTTTTTTTTCAAAGTATTCTTTATATTGCAATATTGTGATTGAAAAATTTCAGTGTAGCTAAAGTGAGACACAGAAGCCACTTGAGTCTCATCAGAATTCCCACTGATACATGATTCAACCAATATTCTGATGTGTGTTATATTAGGATCAATCCTAATAGCCAATCCGATATTTTGTAAATTAAAGAATAATAGTATAGGAGTAGTTGTATCTACTCTCAGGAGAAACATATGGTATACCTCAGTGTCGCCCTGTGGTGTTCAGCATACTGCAGTCACTATACTATTATGGTGTTCAGCATACAGCAGTCACTATACTATTATGGTGTTCAGCATACTGCAGTCACTATACTATTATGGTGTCAGCATACAGCAGTCACTATACTATTATGGTGTCAGCATACAGCAGTCACTATACTATTATGGTGTCAGCATACAACAGTCACTATACTATTATGGTGTCAGCATACTGCAGTCACTATACTATTATGGTGTTCAGCATACTGCAGTCACTATACTATTATGGTGTTCAGCATACTGCAGTCACTATACTATTATGGTGTCAGCATACAGCAGTCACTATACTATTATGGTGTTCAGCATACTGCAGTCACTATACTATTATCTTCCATTGTTTTCTTGCAGTTTGTTGTGGTTGCATCAGATGAAGCACTGCCAGTGAGTTATGTGTACAGTGTAGAGTGTAGAGTGGCTGTGTTTTGAGTATGTGCTAACCAGGGGTGTGTACTAACCAGGAGTATGTACTAACCAGGAGTGTGTACTAGCCAGGAGTGTGTACTAACCAGGAGTGTGTACTAACCAGCCAGAAGTGTGTACTGACTGGGAGTGTGTACTAACCAGGTAGTGTGTACTAACCAGGAGTGTGTACTAACCAAGAGTGTGTACTAACCAGGAGTGTGTACTAACCAGGAGTGTGTACTAACCAGGAGTGTGTACTAACTAGGAGTGTGTACTAACCAGGAGTGTGTACTAACCAGGAGTGTGTACTAACCAGGAGTGTGTACTAACCAGGAGTGTGTACTAACCAGGAGTGTGTGCTAACCAGGAGTGTGTGCTAACCAGGAGTGTGTACTAACCCGGAGTGTGTACTAACCAGAAGTGTGTACTAACAGGGAGTGTGTACTAACCAGGGGTGTGTACTAACCAGGAGTGTGTACTAACCAGGAGTGTGTACTAACCAGGAGTGTGTACTAACCAGGAGTGTGTACTAACCAGCCAGGAGTGTGTACTAACCAGGGGTGTGTACTAACCAGGAGTGTGTACTAACCAGGAGTGTGTACTAACCAGGAGTGTGTACTAACCAAGAGTGTGTGCTAACCAGGAGTGTGTACTAACCAGGAGTGTATACTAGCCAGGAGTGTGTACTAACCAGGAGTGTGTACTAACCAGGAGTGTTTACTAGCCAGGAGTGTGTACTAACCAAGAGTGTGTACTAACCAGGATTGTGTACTAACCAGGAGTGTGTACTAACCAAGAGTGTGTACTAACCAGGAGTGTGTACTAACCAGGAGTGTGTACTAACCAGGAGTGTGTACTAACCAGGAGTGTGTACTAGCCAGGAGTGTGTACTAACCAGAAGTGTGTGTATTTACCAGGAGTGTGTACGAACCAGGAGTGTGTACTAACCAGGAGTATGTACTAACCAGGAGTGTGCACTAGCCAGGAGTGTGTACTAGCCAGAAGTGTGTACTAACCCGGAGTGTGTACTAGCCAGAAGTGTGTGCTAACCAGAAGTGTGTACTAACCAGAAGTGTGTACTAGCCAGGAGTGTGTGCTAACCAAGAGTGTGTACTAAGCAGGAGTGTGTGTATTTACCAGGAGTGTGTACTAACCAGGAGTGGGTTCTAACCAGGAGTGTGTACTAACCAGGAGTGTGTACTAATCAGGAGTGTCTACTAACCAGGAGTATGTACTAACCAGGAGTGTGTACTAACCAGCCAGAAGTGTTTACTAACCAGGAGTGTGTGCTAACCAGGAGTGTGTGCTAACCAGGAGTATATACTAATCAGGAGTGTGTACTAACCAGGAGTACGTATGTACTAACCAGGAGTGTGTGCTAACCAGGAGTGTGTACTAATGATGTCTTCATTGTCCACTCTGCCATTGTTGTACTTGCAGCCTCCTGCTCTCTTACAAGCTGACAAGGACCATGCAGATATCTACAGTGTGATCCAGCTGTTGGTTACCATAGTGCTGGACGGCCTCGCCAACGTGGTGGCTCCAAAGAACCTCCCCCCTCATTGCCCCATTCTGGATATGGTGTTGGATGTGAGTGTACTGATTTGGGATGTATGTACGTAGCTCAATAATATGGATGTGTGTATCATGTGTGTACAAAAACACACACTCACACACATACACACGTGTACAAACACACATGTACGTACAATCGCACACACACGCACGCATGCACACACACACATGCGCACACACACACACACACACACACACACACGCACACACACACACACACACACACACACACACACACACACACGCACACACGCACACACACACACACCAGTACACCCATACACCACACGCATGCACATGCATACACACACACACACACTGTATTGTACTCTCCTCTCTCTCCAGGCTGCCTCATTTACCAATCCAACTTTACAAGGTGAATATCAGTCCATTCTTCTCAATGCCACCATGGAACATATCACATCGGGGGCCGAAACACCGGCAGATTTGTTTTTTGAGTCAAAATCCCTGCAAAAATCCCTCCAGGGGTTCACAATTCTCTGTCACAAGATTGTGGACAAACTGTGGCAAGGTTTCTACAGGCGACCTTCTGCCACTGTCTACACCTTCATGAGGACTGTTCTGGAGCAGGCCAAGGCTCAGCGTGAGTGTACATACAGTGAATACTTGTTAATACGCCACAATTCATTCTCGAAGAATGTGGTGGATTAACAGGTTTGGCAGATTAACTTGATATTCCATAGTATTCATACATTATATTGGTACTGAGAAATTGTAGCAAATTAAAAGGTTTGGCATATATAAAGCGGCGGTGGATTAACAAGAATTCACTGTACTTCTGTAAGTTCGGTTAGGTTAAGTAAGCTTATGTATCCTGGGGAGGTCTTTGGCTACTGCACTGGCACCAGTACAGTACGAGACAAGTGGAATTTGCGAAAAGAATGAGGCCATAAAATCGTTTACATTGTTGATCGAATAAGAATTGCTCGTAAATTGCATTTATTATGAAAATAATATTGAGAGCAGAAACAAATGAAACAAATGCGTACACAAAGAACAAATATGTTGAGTGTATGTACATCCGTGAAGTATCGCTAATCTACCACTGGTCCTTTGCGACGTTTGCATTTATATGAATATAGCTCTCCTCTTTCATTCCTGTCGTGTGAGCCAATTATTTAATAGTGATCAGATGTCCTCTCTTCTATACTTCTGAAAAATGCGTATACGTACTTATGTCAGCTGTGCCTCCTCCTGGAGCTTATCAAAGAAGGGAGGGGGGGGGTGATTATATATTTATGTACAGTACAACCATACGTATGTGTTCCTTTTTTATGTATTTGTCTTTTTGTTAGTGTTTTTTGTTTGTTATTTGGTTTTTTCCAGTTTTATTTGTTTGTAGGTGTTCTGTAGTGTGCATCTCATGTTTACTTCCGTCCTTGTTTATTCCCTATCCTCCTCACCCGACACCCGCAGCAAATCTCTACAACGTTCCCGAGCTGCAGAGAGCAATGAATCGCGTTATTCTGTTTCAGCTAGCCTCCCCTACCACTACTACCGAAGGTTTGTTCCTGAGTTCGATTGTTTATCCTCTATTTGTTTGCTTGGTGTTTTGTCAACATATTTGTTTCTCCATTTGTGTGTTTGTTCATGTGTTCCAATCCTTGTTATATTTGTTCTTACATTCCCAATCCTTTTTTTTGTTTTGTTTTTTGATCATGTGTTCCAATCCTTGTTTAACCTCTGGTGTGTTTCACTTGATGTAATATTTATTTATCAATCAATCAATCAACCAACCAACCAATCAATCAATCAATCATTATTAACATGCCACATGCATAGCCCTAGGACAAACTGTCCTATCAGGC